>PITA01006333.1:0-57523 GCA_004023965.1 Spilogale gracilis
AAAAAAAAAAAAAAAAAAAAAAAAAAAAAAAGATTACCTTAATGTCCTAGTGCTTCAATTTGCTTGGATCCCCAAGCTAATGAATTATGCTAAAACAACGGTTCTCAAAATTGGTCCCACACAAGCAGCATCATATCACCTGGGAATCTGTCAGAATTGCTAACTCTGGACCCCCTTCCTCCCTAAACCTACCTAATGAGAAACTCTGGGGGTGTGGCTCAGAATCTGTGGTTTATGGAGCCTGCAGACAAACCATTGACTGACTCGGCCTCGCATCACTCACAACAATGCTTTTTCTTTCAAAGTGAACTAATATTTGTGTTGGCCCTACCTAATAGTTTTATTCTTCAGTTTTTTTGTTCTTCTTTTTCTTTCTTTCTTTTTTTTTTCCTAACAAAAGAAGGATCTGAGTGAGAGAAGTCAACACTGTGGAGGACATGTGACCTTCCATTGGTTGTGAGGCCCTCTGGTTTTCCCTTTGTTTCACCCTTTCTATTATGGTGGGAAAACAGGCCTTTCCACTCTTATCTGAGAATCTGACTTGTTTTTTAATTTATTTTTCCTTTCCTTCATTTGCAGTAGATTTCTCAAAACATTATACCACTGCTCTGATCGGCTCACATTTGAGTTCTTCCTTGGTGAAAGCTATCTTTGTGGGAAATCTGGATCATTCATCTCTCAAGATGCTCCAAGGCCACCGGAAGAATTCTGGCTCAGTCCCAGCATATACACCAGTAAGCAATGTTGTTTCTTGCCACCAGTTTCTTGTGAAGTATACATTTGTAATAACATGGTCAGTGGTTCAAGTTGGTTTGTGTTCCCAAGAATACACAAGTGACTGCTTGTAAAGGAATACGACATGGAAAGATCACTTTGAAGACTCCATTTAAAAGCAACAATTTTTAAAAAAAGGAACAATTTAAGATGACAAGAAAAATTTTAAGTTGCTTTATTTTGAAGGATTTCCAAAATTAAACATTGTAATGTTCTTCAAGAATTCTGTTGTTGAAATATTTCTCTCGTCAAAAATGCAAAACCTTCTGGAGGAAATGATACTCTGTTTTCTAGCACAAACCAAATGAAGTCCATAAACTGTGTTTTGTTATGCATTTTGGCACCATCTCCAAATGTCTTGAACAAACAACGTCACTGTGCTGCAGAACCACAAACCCTTACTTCTCCAGAAATTTCTGATTGTCCATTACAGGAAAGTAAAAATGCTGGGGGTTAGCAAGTCCCGACCAAGGTGGTAAGAGAAACAAATAAATTATGAAAAAAAAAAAACAGGAATCATTTGAATATTCCAAGCATTTGTTTTCCCTAGCCACTGCTTGGGAAAGCCATTCTTGCTTTGCCTATGTGCTCAAAGGAAACTGTTTTGATTATCAATCTCAGACTAACAAAAGTGTTCAAAGCTGGCTTTGGCAGGGGTAGTATTGCCGAGGGTGGAGAGGGTAGGTCAAGGGCCCTACAAATCCCAATAGTGGGAACAATAAAGAATTCTAGGTACCAAAACCTATGCCTTTATCAGAACGCATGTCACTTCTCAGTGTCACTGCCATTTCTAAATAAACACTAGCTTCCCCGATTGGTGGAGCTTTATGGGAAAAGAGCATGGCAAAGAGTTCCAACTCTGGAGAATACACTTTTGTGGCTGTTTCTGCGGTCAGAAAGTCAAAGGCCCTGTATATGACCCATTTCCCAATACAAGTTCAACTTTAAGTCACAGGTGAAAAAAGGGTCTTTAGAAATATAAGCATCAAGAAAGCAGTATCACCAAACTATCTTATAATCATAAAAAAAAAGTCTCAAATGGAATGGATTTCTGACCTTAGCTCAAAAGCAACCTAATTCAAAGGAAAAGATTTTTAAAGTAATTATCTCAATAATTGCCAGTGATAGAAATGGATTATAATATAAAATCTGTCTTGAGAGCTTAATAATGTTATGTTCACTTCCTTTTTTCTATAATGCATGTGGCTACCTCTCTTCCAAGAATGTGCAAATTGAATAATCATTCATGCATAGCTTGTCTGAGCACTAATCATTGCAGAACACCACTTCTTCCACCTGAACCTGAATTTGAACCCGCTGGGCAATCCTGGAGGTACTGTTAAGAATCAACATGGCACCATCAATAGGCAGCCTTTCTCCTCTGTGTGCCTGGGCATGGTTTTGAGCTGGCTTATTTTTCTTTTGAAAGAAAACTCTGTCCTTTATATAATATTTTTACACCAAAAAGCTGAGATGTCCTCTTATTAGCATACTGCATCCCAGAAGATCAGCCCTTTTTGCAAATGCCTGCCCCAGCAAGCAGGCTTGCAATTATAATTGTAATGGCATGAATAATAGAGTTCTGAGCAAAAGTGAGCAAAATTATTGGCCAAGGCTTATGGATTTCATTTGAGGTTTAGTGTGGCACTTTAATTTTGCATTTGATTTTCCTTCTAAGAATGACTTTGCTAAACATATTCAGGTTGTCTTCAGTGCTTAATATTACTATTTCTTGGCACTTAATGTTACTGATAATTAACAAAAGTGACTGACCTCACTCTTAGAAATAACTGAAACTTATAAGAAGAAGGAGGGTTTTTTTTTCCCCTCATTTATATTAAATACATAAATTTGGTTAAAAAGCTCTTTGCTTTCTGTGAGAACTGAGGAGCCAGCCAATCAGTGCATTGTCTGATTTGTTGACTTGTTTAATATTTACTCTTTTATTAGGTCATTCAGTATATATGTAAGAAAGAACTACCATCTAAATGTTCTCAGGGAATGACAAAATCAAGACCTACTAATAGAATCTTGCTAGAAAGATAATGTTCACACTTTGCACAAGGGACTGTTGATCTATTAGAAATAAAAAGGATTATTCTTGGTCTCAATACAGACTCCATGAAGGTATCATTAATCTGAATGCAAATACTAGTGGTCTTTACCATGTACTTTTTAATCAATATCCTAAGTCTCTTTCATTTGTACAGCCAGATTTTACAGATTGATCCTTAAAATTATCATAGGTAGGAGCTGATTAAATTTTCATTTCAAAGAAATATTACTTTGCTACTACTTCTATAGGTTTTGCAATAAGTACAGTCTTTTGAAATGTCAAAAGCAGCTGTTGGTTAGGTTTTCCTGGTATTCTTGTAATAAATTCTTAAGATCATATCCTAAAACCAATGTAGATCCTATATATATTCATCATATAGGACTAAATCTATCAACTATCTCTTAGTAATTAACAATAAAAATTCTGTTGTGTCTTTAATCTGGAAGTGCTTACAAAACTTACTGATTCAGACATTATTTGTAACAAATATACACCAAGTGCTGGGAGAATTGGACAGCTATGTACAGAAAAATGAAACTTGACCATTCTCATAACACACAGAAAGATAAAACTCAAAATGGATGTAAAACCTCAATGTGAGACAGGAATCTATCAAAATCCTTGAGGAGAACATAGGCAGTAACTTCTTCGACATCAGCCACAGCAACGTCTTTCCAAACACGTCTCCAAAAGCAAGAGAAACAAAAGCAAAAATGATTTTTTTGGGACTTCATCAAGATAAAAACCTTCTGCATAGCAAAGAAAAGAGTCAGGAAAACAAAAAGACAACATATGGAATGGGAGAAGATATTCACAAATGACACTACAAAGGGCTGATAGCCAAGATCTATAAATAACTTCTCAAAATCAACACCCAAAAAACAGATAATCATGTCAAAAGATGTGCAGAAGACATGAACAGACACTTCTCCAATGAAGACATACAAATGGCTAGCAGACACATGAAAAAATATTTATCAGTATTAGCCATCAGGGAAATTCAAATCAAAACCACATTGAGATACCACCTTACACCAGTCAGAATGGCCAAAATTAACAGGACAGGAAACAACAAATGTTGGAGAGGATGTGGAGAAAAGGGAACCCTCTTACACTGTTGGTGGGAATGCAAGTTGGTGGAGCCACTTTAGAAAACAGTGTGGAGATTCCTCAAAAAATTAAAAATAGAGCTACCCTATGACTCAGCAATTTCACTGTTGGGTATTTACCCCAAAGATAGAGATGTACTGAAAAGAAGGGCCATATATATGCCCCAGTGTTCATAGCAGCAAAATCCATAATCGCCAAACTGTGGAAAGAGCTGAGATGCCCTTCAACAGATGAATAGGTAATGTGGTCCATACATACAATGGAATGTATGAAAGGATGAATACCCAACTTTTGCATCAACATGGGTGGGACTGGAGGAGATTATGCTGAGTGAAATAAGTCAAGCAGAGAAAGTCAATTACCATATGGTTTCACTTACTTGTGGAACATAAGGAATTACATGGAGGACATTAGGAAAAGGAAAGGAAAAGTGAAGGGGCGGGGCGAATTGGAGGAGAAAAAAAACTATGAGAGACTGTGGACTCCAAGATACAAACTGGGGCTTTGGTGGAGAGGGAAGGATGGGTGAGCTTGGTGGTGGGTATTAAGGAGAGCATGTACTGCATGCTGAGTGTTATATGTAAACAATGAATCCTGGAATACTACATCATAAACTAATGATGTACCATATGGTGACTAACATAACACAGTAAAAAAATATATATAGACCAAGGATGTGCTATGGGCCAAGCATTATATTAAGACCTGAGGATCTAATTCTAAACTACACAGGCATTTTTCTCTGCCTTCATAGGACTTAGAATTCTGAAGGTTGCAAGCATATTTTTTTTCCAATTTTCTCTCCATGAAAATAACCACAGAATAGTTTCCTTTTTAAGGAAACAGAAAGCCATCAATCAGGCGACTCTGAAAGTCACCTACAACTCTCATGTGCTTGGATAGTCTCCGTTTTGGTCCTCTATACTGAGAACGTTACTTACAGCTTTATACAAGAGGTTTCCATGACACTCAGAGAGATGACTCATAGGAAGAAGTCCTGGTTCTTCAAACAAAAGAGAAAACAAAAGAAAACCAAAACAGAAAACAAACAAAACAAAAACTTTACCATTCACATTCTCTTGTAAAGAACAACATCTTTGAAATTCAATCCTCCCTCCCCCACCTCCACTCTCCATTGCGTTCCCTTGATAAATCCCCCTCTGATCCGGGGTTTTTTTCCTCTTTTCAATTGTCAGGAGCATTCCTGCTGTGTCTAAGCATCAACCTTTTCTTTGGTATTTGATTATTTCATGCACTTGTCCTAATTAAGAAGCCAGACGGTACTTCCAATGCACTTGAGTTGACAAAATTAAATAAAACCCTAACTCAAGAAGCATAAGAATCATGTTTCTATACCACTAAAGCCAAAGTTTCTCATTAGCATTTGGCAGAAATTCATTGTCCAAATAGGAAACAGAACAAAAAGTCCTAACATGACAATGGTTGAGGCCACAGTGCAAATGGAAGAAGAGGGGCTGCAGAGCAAATTCATACAGAGGGAGGCTGGGAAGACCTGCAGGATCTGAGCTGAGTCTGAACAGAATTCCAAAGGGAAGGATTTTAATCATCCCAACTCCTATCAACACTTGGAATTTTGTATAATTGCTCAGATCAGAGTACCTCTGAGTGAAGGGAGTAAAAAAAATCAAGCTTATTTTGTAACTAAAGATCAGAAATGGCTTTGCAATCATGTCCTTTCCCAAGTCACATGTAAATCACTCAACTGTGTTTCCCCATCACTTTGCCAGGATTTACTTAGTTAAAATGACTAGGCATAAACACCAATTGAGATGGAAAAAAATCCTTTCCTCTCATGAAAATCAACTTGGTCTGCTGGCCTAACTGTCTGAATTGTCTGCTTATCTCACTATAGGATGTTCAGCCATTGAGAACACAATTAAACCATGGCTGTCAATCTTTGTTCCCACAGAAATGGAAGAGAGGAAAGTAGACCCTGACACTCTATAGCATCCTGCTCACAGCTGGTAGACTTGAACACACTGTCCAGCAATGTAGGTTCTCCCCTGCCAACAGGGGCAATTTTGAGGAGCCTGGGGTTCTGGACTAGCATTCTTCCCACAACCCTGGGGTCTGTACCACTTCACACTCCAAGAGGAGTTTTGTTGTTGTTGTTGGCATTTTCCTCTCACTTTCTACAGATAAAGCAACTCTTAACTGATGAATGGAAGTGAGTTTCCATTTCCTTCTATATTACTCCCTTAAGAGATTTGGCAACAGGGCTGGATTCTTGCTAATCTTCAGGTGGGCAGCCTGCTCTCTGCACTGTGTCAGTGGCCCCAAATGAGCTAGAAAGATAAATAGGTAGTCATTCCCCCTTTCAAATATTCAGCATGACATGATACCACCATGGATAGCACAGGCTTTTTTGCTCCCTGGCCAACGGTAGGGATGTGTTTTGGGGATTTTGGAATGCTGCTTCCCTAGCCAAGGAGCACAAGAATTCAAGAATGTGGTGGTTGTTTTTAGTGGCTCATATATTTAAGCATTAGACCTGCTTGTCCCTATATCAACTCTAAAACTGTTTTAGTTGCCTAACTGTAAATTAAAGAATTCTGTGCATTTCTATATGTATCAGATTATATTTGGTTTCTTTTCCAACCACTAGATAAAGTATTTCTTCAAAATGAGCTACTGGCCTTTTGCTTGTCTAGTGATTGAAGTTCAGGGATAGAAGCTGTATTCATTCATTCCCTTCCTTACCCAATAAATACTTATTAAACAGCTCCTGTGTCCCACATGTTAAAGAGGAGATTCTAAAAGAATGGGCCCTAAGGAGCCACCTCTTTAGAAGGGTCCAAGAAAGATGTTTGCTATTTAAAATCTACAAGAAATTCCACAAGCTCTTGAACAACTGCTCCAGAATTGATCCTACAGAGATTGAGAAATTCTTTCTATGTTTCAAAACTGTTCTTTTAAAAATATATATATTTTGTTTATTTATTTGGCAGAGAGAGAGAACACAAGTAGGCAGAGAGGCAGGCAGAGAGAGAGAGGAGGAAGCAGACTCCCTGCTGAGCAGAGAGCCTGAAGCAGGCCTCCATCCCAGGACCCGGAGATCATGACCTGAGCTGAAGGCAGATGCTTTAACCCACCGAGCCACCCAGGCCCCCCCAAAACTGTTCTTGATGCAAGTCCTAATGCATTGGCTTGAATGAAGATAAAGAGTGAGAGTTTCAGCATAATTTGTGGAACATTCCTCTGTTTACTCCTTGGCGTTCAGTTACCAATTCCCTTTCTCATCTTGCTCAAAAAAAGTCCATAATACTTTTGTCTTTATTTATGGAACCATTCTCTTATTCCTTTAATCAGATTGACTATTCTTATTTAACAAACATTTATTAACTTCTCAGGCAAAGCTCTGGAGAAGAAGAGGAAGGCTTTAAGCAGGCTGCAAGGGATGGCACTGGAGGAGAGGGAACAGCATAAGCAGAGGCATGGAAGTAGGGCAGATTAATAAACTGAATGAGGGTGGGGTGAGTTGTGTAATGGAAGAAGAGAGACAAGTTAGGAGAATTCTGCAATAACCCAACTCTTCCCTGGAGACTTCATTTTCTTTCAAGACCTTTAGGTATCTTTTCTCAAGGATCTTTTAAAATTCAAGCAATATAAACCTACATTTGTGCTCAAGCAATAAAGGAAAATTTAATCAAGGGTATTCCAGTGAACCTGAAGGCAGGATCACAAAGAAGGAAGGAAGGAATGAAGGGAGGGAGGTAGGGAGGGAGGGAGGGAGGGAAAAGAGAAGAGAAGAGAAGAGAAGAGAAGAGAGAAGAGAAGAAAAGAAATGGGGGGAGAAAGAGAGAGGAAGGAAGGGATGAGGGAGGGAGGAAGGGAGGGATAGAGGGAAGGAAGGAGGGAGGAAGGAAAAAGAAAGAAAGAGAGAGAGAGAAAGAGAGAGAGAGAAAGAGAGAGAGAGAGAGAGAGAGAGGAAAGGAGGGAGGGAAAGAAACAAAAAGAAAGAAAATAGCTATTCTCTCTCTTTCCCTCCCACACAACACACATTTTTCTGCTTATTCCTGCCCTTATATAACTTACCTTCCCTCTACAGTTCTTTCTCAGCCTCTCCGTGTACTTGGCTGCCCCCATAGCTCCTGAACATACAGGTCCCTATTCCCAGGAGAGAGTAGGTAGGGTCCATATAACCTAATTCCAATCATCAGGACAGGTAACTGGATCAACCCTGGAGCAGGCAGGGCTAAGGAATGCACAAGTGGCTTTACATCCAGTTACATGCAGGTAGGTGGGTTCATTGTCAAAGAATACATGGGTGTGGCAATAGACACCAGACGGAGATACCCATGTGTGAAGTTTCCTGAAAAGGGGACTGAGGATGATACATTTTTTCAATGCAATGTTCCAATCACCTTGGCAGAGGAGCCTGGGTGGGCAGGATGACTGCATGAGGCTCAGTGAAGAAGACATCAAACGTCAGTGCCAGAGGTGTGAGGGCCCCAAACCATGAGGAACAATGGAAGGAATTGCAGCTGCTTTTCTAAAGAAGCAAAGACTTTAAGAAGCTCTGCCGCTGCTGCCTTTCTTCAAATGCCACACGGGCCCTCTAGAAGACAGATGCCTCTCCAGGAGAAAGAACCAGACCAGGGATGTAACAGCCTGGAAATGGTGCAATGGCTCTTGAGTTAGTGAATTCTCTATTAAGGAAGGGATTGCCAAATTGTGGACACACCATTTTATGTCATATTTGTAGAGATAATTTAAGTATCCAGTGGAGGATGAATTAGATGACCTGTTTTTACATGTGGACCTGTAATCGGGTGGCTTTCTAACCCTCCAACCATAGGATTTTTCTTATCAGTCAAGTCCTATCTTAGAATACACAAGAAAGAATTTTTCAACAAGAGGCCCTGAAGAAGAGCTCTTAACACTGAGAGGTGGGGAATCTAGGTGACACATGCTAGTTCAACACTTGTCAGACTCCATGTGCTGAACCGTAGCGCCCATGAGATGTTTACAGGTATTTTACAAAAGGAGGGCTTCATTGTCCAATCAGTTAAAACTAGTTTAAACAAAGCAAAACAGGCTTCTTTACCTCAGGACATCCTAGAACCTTTAAAGACTTAATGTTTTATGAATCTCCAACAGCAGACATACATTAAACAATGTTTCCCCAGCTTATCTGACCACACGAAGATCACACCACATGGTCCATTCAATCCCATGAAACAGAGCTGGGGTAATGCTAGTCTAGCTCTGTTGCTTTGATTCTTCACCTTATTGAGGGTCACACCCTTTTGAGAACCAAACAAAATCTACTAGACAGTCCCCTCACCAACAGTGAAAAATGAGCATACATATATGCACATCAAATTTTGCACCTAACTTCGGGGGGGTCACAGGCAACTCATCTATGATATTCGGGTTTTCCTGGACCCCAAGTGATACATCCCCGTCCTAGATAATCCAAATTTCTGAATAACTTTCTCTTTATTCTCACACTCCCCAATGGTCATAGATGGAGGCACAAATCTTTCTTATTGCATGGGATGTGTGAGTTTGGCACGGTTCTCTCTAGATTTGCCTTAATGCTATTCTTCGGTGTGTATACTGGAAAGAAGGCATAACTCCTGCTATTTCTGCCACACCTCAAAGTTTATCTTCCCTCAGTTGGACTCTCAATCAATGTTCAAGTTCTTCCCAAACCAGAAGTCCTATTTAACTTGATAAATGAAGAGATGTTTATTAAAGGTAATTTTCAAGTTTCTTCTAACAACAACAAACTAAAGAATTAAGTGTGAGTGTTTTTCTTATTCCACTATGCAGACTTTCAGGAATTTCATTGTTTATGAAAACATGATCTTAGGAGAGGAGGAGCCTCTCCTCATTTTTTATAAAAGAGGTGCTTCATGACTCCAGCTCTGGTGTCACCAGGAAAATAAAATATTTGGGGACAGGTATAAGATGAACAAGTGAAAAAGCAAAGAGCAAACAGTTCAGATTAAATGAGCTACCTAAATTATTATAAAACAGCACAGGTAAAAAGAACAAGCTTATCATTTCTAAATTACTTCAGTCCTATAAAAAAGGAAGTCTTGGGGTGCCTGAGTGGCTCAGTTGGTTAAGCGACTGCTTTCAGCTCATGTCATGATCCTGGAGACCCAGGATCGAGCCCCGCATCTGGCTCCCTGCTCAACAGGAAGCCTGCTTCTCCCTCTCTCAGTCCCTCTGCTTGTGTTCCCTCTCTCGCTGTGTTTCACTCTGTCAAATAAATAAATAAAATCTTTAAAAAAAAAAAAAAGGAAGTTTTGAAATGGGCATTTAAAAGGGCTAACTCCAGTGCATGCATGTGGAAGCCAGATATATTACTTCTTGTGCATCTGTCATTAATTTTATAATTGAAGTTTATGAATATCCTATTTGAAAAACAAATGGCTTGTATCAATGAAAATGATTTAGTTTTTATTTTTATCAAAGTTAATACATGTTAATAATTCTTTTTCAGAGTAATAGCCATTTGCACATTATAAGCACATGTCTCGGGTTTTCCTTATAAGGATATCCTACGGAAAATTTTTTTTTCTCCTTGGTCCTCTTATAGTCGGCATATTTCCGTTTATACAAGAAGAAAGTAGTCATTTGAAGTCTATGAAGAAATGTCTGTTTGACTAACAGATGTCTATGCTGGAATAAGCAGGAAGTCTTAACAGTTCCTTCCCAACACAAAGGCTCACTCATGATAAAAGAAAAGACCAAACAGCTTGGAAATAAATAAGGCAATTTCTATTCCAACAACATCTGTCCTAAGCCAGCCAGGAAGGTAGAACCAAGAAAATCCCTAGTACCCCATACTTAAGTACATGTTTTTTCTTTTACTCCTTTCCTACCCTTTCAGCAACCATCTTCAACATTATTGAAAAATCAACAAAAACATTGTTTTATTTGTTCCACCACCAGTATTTTAATCTGGAGTGCTTAGCAGTCAGCCTCTAGCTATAAGGAAGCAGGTTTCCTCTGAAAGAGATGAACTCTGTGAGCTGAAGATGAATCTAAATCCAGTTTAGTCTTATATAATATTATATGTCAAGTATATCTCAATAAAGCTGGAAGGAAAAAATAAAATAAAGTCCAGATTATTCACTGGTATTTATTTAGCACCACTAAATGTTATTCACTTTCTACTCACCGCAAATACAGACGTATGTGTGATGGGCATCCCTTTTCAGTAAAGACAGCTAATAAATGTGTAATCAAAGAGGGAAGCAGGTTAATTTTAGAAAGTGATTTAAAAAAATAGGGTGACATGATAGTAAATGACCAGTAGACGAGAGGGAGGTGGCTAATTCAGAGTGAATGATATGTGCAGGTGATGTGTGAACAGAGGAAAGAATGGCACAGACCAGCCACCTTCTGTAGATTTAGGGCACAGTGTTCCAGAAGGAGAAAATGGCAAATAACAAGGGCCTGAGATGGAAATAGGCTTGGTTTGCCCAAATAGCTGGAGCAGAGGGAACATGGGAAAAATGAAAGGAGATGAGTCAAGAAAGTCAAATGTACATTATAGCCCAGCCTTTCCACTATAAAGGAAAAAGACAAATTTGGTCCTGAATGCAGTCAAATGATATGCCAAACCCTAGCTTAGTGAACAAAATAATTACCCTGGGGATGGTATAACTTTGTTACCAACAAAGAATGCAAGCATACAATGGTGAGCTTTGAAGTAAATGTTCCAGAAAGGGACCTCATAATAAAGTGAAGGCTAAACCAGACTCCCATCATCAGGTACTGCCTTCCTTTTTAGGGGTAAGTGCTGTCCAGAAAGTAGCTCCCCTCCATTCCTTTTCTCGGGTAGCAAATGCCCATTGATCCATCACCTTCTTTGCACCCTAAATTGGGGTGTTCTATATCACTAGAGTGATAAGAAAAACCAAGATCTGGCTTGAAGGATTGTTCTGGAAGTGTGCCAGACCACTGGATCATTTCCCAGTGTTCTGCAGAATGATCACATTGTTTCCAGGTACAGCCAACATGGGTTATTATCGGAAAGCCAGTTCAGCCTAGATGAATTAATGAATTCTGACACCATACTTCAGGTTACTGTCTTTTGCTAACCTTTTTGTAGTCTCTGAAAAATTGATATGAGATAAAATCTGGTATTCCCCTCCTTTGTATTAGACCAGGCTCTATTCTACTCGAAGTGGCAATTGCCAGAGGGAAGAAAAACTACCAGATGGCCAAAGAATAAAGAGGGAGATTTTTACCAAGGACACATCTACAGCTTCAGCAGAACATATATATATTTGTACACAAACATAAGTAAAAGCAGGAAATGTATGTAACATAGTCTAGTTCAATAATCTAGAACTGATTCAATAGTCTACTTCAAATATATATTTATATATGATTTACATTTAAACATATGTAGAAATCATATGTAATACACGTGTGTGTATGTGCGTGTGTGTGTGTATATATATATATATATATATATTCCTACAAAATAAAATGTTCAATGAGAGAATAAGAGGACCTTGAAAGTGTTTTTTTCCAGAATCAATGTATAAAAGTCCAGCTTTCTTTATCCAGCTAGTAAACTGATGATTTTCTCCATTCCCTAATTTTACATTTCATTGCATTTATGAATTGAACTCATTTCCATTCTTAAACAAAATATACAATTCTCCACTTGTCTGCTGCTGTTTCTGTTCCATTGTTCGTTTGGATCTGTGTTATTCATTTTAGGCAAACAGCACTTACAAAGCAGTTATCATATCTGTTTAACACAAATGTGTTAATGAATACCTTTAGACTCTGTTTTCACACTCATAACTCTTTTTGTATTCTGAAAAAATAGGCCAAACCATTATTCTGACATTTGATTTATTCAAGATAAAAAAAAAAAAAAAGCTGATTATCTTTGGGGCAGAGTTTAATGCTTGTTTATCACTATAGTTGTTTACTTTTTCTTTCATTAATTAAATATTATTTAGGAATGGAGTTAATTAAATCCAAGACAATAAATTTCTCATAGACTAGCAATTTTTAGACAGAAACCTGCAAGAATCTAAATTTTATGATGTTCCAATTTACTTTTGCCATTAGATTGCCATTAGATTTCTTCCTTTTTTCCAAAAAGGGGGCAATAAAATAATGGGCTCTAACCCAGTTTATATATATACATATATATATATATATATGTATATATATAAAATAATTTATTTTTTCTGTGTTCTAAGATTCATAGTTTATGTTCCATACCCAGTGCTCCATGCAATATGTGCCCTCAATAACCACCACCAGGCTCTCCCATCCACCCACCGCCTCCCCTCCAAAACCCTCAGTTTGTTTCTCAGAGTCCAAAGTCTCTCATGCTCATCTCCCTCTCTGATTTACCCAGTTCACATTTCCTTTCCTTCTCCTACTGTCCTCCATGTTACTCCTTATGCTCCACAAGTAGGTGAAACCATATGATACTTGACTTTCTCTGCTTGGCTTATTTCACTCAGTATAATCTCCTCCAGTCCCATCCATGTTGCTACAAAAGTTGGATATTCATCCTTTCTGATGGAGGTGTAGTATTCCATTGTATGTATGTACCACATCTTCTTTATCCATTCATCTGTTGAAGGGCACCTTGGATCTTTCCACAGTTTGGCGATTGTGGCCATTGTTGCATTGAACATTGTGGTACTTATGGCCCTTCTTTTCACTACATCTATATCTTTGGGGTAAATACCCAGTAGTGCAATTGCAGGGTCATAGGGTAGCTCTATTTTTAATTTTTTAAGGAATCTCCACACTGTTTTCCAAAGTGGCTCCACCAACTTGCATTCCCACCAACAGTGTAAGAGGGTTCCCCTTTCTCCACATCCTCTCCAACATTTGTTGTTTCCTGTCCTGTTAATTTTGGCCATTCTGACTGGTGTAAGGTGGTATCTCAATGTGGTTTTGATTAGAATTTCCCTGATGGCTAATGATGATGAACATTTTTTCATGTGTCTATTAGCCATTCTAACCCAGTTTCTATGATTTCACTATTGCTTTAGAGTTTGTAGTAATTCACAAGCCTCTATTAAAAAACTAGCATCTTTAAAGATATTTTTGATAGTGTGAGTGATTTATCAGTCAGGTAAAGAAGTATTTAAAGAGTTACAAGACAGAAATTAATACAACTTGGATACCAGCCATTAGAGAGACTAAACCACTGGCTTACAGGCTTCAAGATTACCAACTTTTGAGTAGTCAACTACCTAGATATTAGTTCTGGAATAGTTAACTACTGAAGCCCTCTAACTAACAACTGGTATGTTTCTTGACTGAATTAAGTTCACAGATACTTGGTCCCTCATTATCTTTTAAACAAATTCCCAAATTTCTCAGTTATCAAGTTTCCTTGTAAAATTACTCTTTTTAATGCCCTAAAACAAAGTTTCCTTAATACCTTTAATAAATAGTACATCAAAATCATTTTACAGAATAGAAGCCTCTTTAGGTCTTTGTTCTGGATAAATAATATGCAAATAATGGTAATTAATCTGAATAGAGAAAAGTTAAAAAAAAAAAAAAAAAGCACTGTCCATGAGAACTACTATGCCATGGTTTGTATGGGAAAACACCACCTCTGTATATTACTGTTTCAGCTAACCCACATCTGTAAATCCAGAGACCTAGGTGCCATATGTTTTTCTAACTGAAAAAGGCAAAAGACAACTGGCTGCCATATGCTTTTACAAAGAAATTATAAACAGGTTACTCAGTATGGGCCACATATATAGGATCTACACATGAATGCCCTAGGAATGGATTTGGCTCAAAGTCTCCTTAAGCTAAAAAGCTTCAGGGATCATAATATTCCCACATGTCCACTGTATAATGAAACAGATGACAGCTTTTATCCTGAATACCATTTGGTACTAAGAATGAGATTGGGCAATGGGCAGTTCAGGCAGCCATCCAAAGGAGTTCTTGTGGCTTATACATGTGTATATGTATATAAAAGACGTATACTAATGTTCCTTGAAAACCATAAATAATGTACTAAAGAACTCTAGAAATACAATGTATCACTCTCCACCTTACAACACATGCAAACACACACTCACACAGAAACACACATATGGCCAAATAAGTAAAGAAATCTCTTACCAAGGTTAAAGTCTTTGTTATAAACAACAAAGTAACAGTTCCTTTATTGAGATGATTTCTCTTTCCTTTACTGTGGCTAAGGCTTACAAAATAGAGATTATTGGTGCCTAATGCTTTAAGGAGAGAGCTCTGAGTGAGGGGCCAGAATAAGAAAGAGAACATGGAGAGAGACCATTTCAGCCTATTCTGACTTCAACAGTGGGAGAGAAAGGGAAAGAGAGTTCCTGAGGTTTCTACTTTGTCTATTTTAGCTCCATAGAGTAGAGAGCCTAAGAAAGATTTAAACAAAGTTCCAACTAAGAATAAATAGCACCCATTTACTTGAAAAGGTCTGTGTCTTATCTTCCTGAGAACTTCAGACAGCCACTGAAAAGGATCTACAGACACATGTTTATTAGTGTTGCAATGTATGCATCCATCCCTACCCCCGCCCCCCATCATCCACTCATCCAATGTTAACTGAGGTCCTACTAGAGGTACAGTACCGTATTAAGAAAAGGTAAAGATGGTCTGGACAAGAATTTTGCCATCAAACATATTAGTAAATATAAAGAACTGCCAATTCTAAAACAAAATTCATAATGAAAAATGCCAAAGAGAAAGCTACAAACAAAATACTAAATATTTCAAGAAAGAAAGAGGCTTCCAGCTTGAGAATGATAAATGATTAAGGATGATCTTATGAAGAAGATAGCATTTGAACAAACTTTGAAACAAATCGACATGGTCGGTTTTAAGAATATGCACACACAGGGCGCCTGGGTGGCTCTGTCAGTTAAGCAGTTGTCTTCAGCTCAGGTCATGATCCCAGAGTCCTGCATCAGGCTCCCTGCTCAAGAGGGCGTCAGCTTCTCCCTCTGACCCTTCCCCTTCTTGTTCTCTCTCTCTCTCATTCTCTCTCTCAAATAAATACAATCTTTAAAAAAAAAAAAGAAAAAAGAAAGAATACACGCACACATGCACACACACACACACACACAGAATACACCACCAGACTAATCAGTAGAACCAGGCAAATTTGGTGTAAAAAAGTTCCACTAGTGTGGCCCTAATGTTAGAACTGCCAGAATAGTCTACACTAACATGTTAAGTTGCTTCAAAGTGCACAGTATCACATATGACCTTCCATCTACCTTCTACACATAGAATGGCATCTCATCAAGAATCTGTTACATTCAGTCTATTTTACAGAGCAATACTACACTCAGGGACTCTTTAAGAAAAATGAAGCAGCAATGGAACTTGTTTCTAAACCTTTTTTGGGGAAAAAATGTCAACTTTGTACACTTTAACCACTAAGATGTTTTCAAGGTCAAGCTGAGCACATAAACCTCAAATAAGAACTCAAAGAAAGAGGTTCCCTAACAGGAGAAAAGGAGCAAAGGAAGCATGGGGTGTATCGTTGCAACAACTGCTCCTTCTGTCTGCCCTGGATTCATTATGGTCAGAGGACAAGGGGAGGTTGTGTAATTGTGTGTATAAATCCTGAGTGAGGATGAGACAGGTCAGGGGAAGCAAGGGGCAGGGGTGGCCCATTTTCCTCATCTGCTCAACATAAGCCTGTGAGGAAACATGCTGACTCTTTTAATAATATCAATGAAAGACAAACATCAGGGGGAACAGGCATTGAGGCTATGAGGCCCAGCTGGTCCCTCCAACAAGAAGATTCCTCTCCCCGCCCCCCATTACCAACCTTGCAGAACCTGGACATGTGTTTGTTAAGAGAACATGTTTTTATGTGCGATTGCAGCAGTAGCATGCACAAGAAATCTCCAAGGGGAAGGTGAATTTCTGGGGTCAAGGCTCCCTTCCAATGTGAAGACTTTGCCCCAGTGATAATTTCAAAGAATCTAAGTTTGGCTTTATTAAGGGAGAGAAAGGGTTTCCTTAAAAGTGAAATAGATGAATGTCTGAAAACATGAGAAAGCGTAAAAGGATATTTAATTTCTCATCCCTGCTTGGACATATGTTATTTAAAGCTCACTTTGTTCCAAGTAAATGAAAACAGTTCAAACTACTTTAAGCATAAATGGGGAATTTATTGGCTCATTAAAACAAAAGTCTAGGGTTTTCTGGCCTCAGCCATGGCTAAATCCAGGTACTCAATTTTTCTTGAAGCTGCTTCTCTGTGTCTTGACTCAGCTTTTCTCCATGCTGGCTCCACGCTCTGGCAGGATCATCCAGTATTGTGGCATGATGGAAGCCAGAAGCTCCAGGTCATTTTTCTAGTCTCTCAACAACCCTCTACAGAGTTTCCCTTTTTCCACATATTTTCAAGAACTAAGTCTCCTTCACTCCGATTGGGTCACATGCCCATCCCTGAGCCAGTCACTGTGGCTAGAAGAATGTAATTTCCTGGGTGGCCAACCCTGGAGCATGGTGTTAGCTCCACCCAACAGTATGATCTCACAGAGGAAGAGGGACAGCTTCCCATGAAAAATCAGACTGTTTTTACCAGACACAGGGTGAATGGACACCATCCAGGTAATTCCCTTCTGCCGTTTAAAGCAGAATACTTGCGCTGTGGGAGAGCACTCATTCATTTTTGAAGAGGCAGTTCTGTGTTTTGAAGTAGTAACTGTGTAGGCCGAGCATGCCTGACGGAGCCCACAGATAGAAGCTCTACATCCCTCATAATAAACAGTTCTTGCTCCTTCTCCAGCACCCACTGGTCATCCTGAAGTTGACTGGAGTCATCGAAGCTCCATCAGTCTCATCCTCAAATGCCTAGAATAGGGAGCCTAACTGCTATCAGTCAAAACTTGAGATGCTTAGTCTTAACTCTTCTGCTCGCTCAAAGCTATGTGCCCAGAAAGTTAAATGACTATTAAATTCTTCAGCTTTCTCTACCATCCCCTCCCCCAAAATAAGAAAGAAAGAAAAAAGGAAAAAAGAAGATTGAAAGTCCAAGACTGCTCAAAAAGACATTCTATTAAAATGAAAAACATTTCAAATATACTGTCATCACTCTTATAAGCCTTCTCACCTGGGCCAAACAACAATGTATGCCAGATGAGTGAAAAAGAAAAATGCCAATTTTATTGATTTTACCACCTCATACTCTTTTCGGGTCTGTAAAAAATGTTTAAGGGGTGAGTAATTTTTTTATACTTCTCTACACATCTATTCTACATCAAAGATTATTTTTGGGGGAGGGTGTTGCCCAGATACAGAACAGAATACTTAAGCTGAGATAGTCTGATTGATCTTCGCTAATTCTGATAATTAAGTATTTGGGGATGTAGTAAATAAAACTCTCCAAATTCGCAGCGTTGTTTTCAAGGTATGAAATAGTCAAGCTAGCATCTTGTTGGTCTCTGATAGGTTTCTTTCTCTTTTTTTTTTTTAAGATTTTTATTTATTTATTTGACAGAGAGAAACACAGCTAGAAAGGGGAACACAAGTAGGGGGAGTGAGAGAAGGAGAAGCAGGCCTCCAGCCGAGCAGGGAGCCTGATGTGGGGCTCGATCCCGGGTCTCCAGGATCACGACCTGAGCCGAAGGCAGTCGCTTAACCAACTGAGCCACCCAGACTCCCCTCTCATAGGTTTCTTGATGTATGTAGTTGCAGAGGTAAGAAGCTAGCCCCTTCTTTATTCCCATCTGTAGCTTGACCCAACTCCCACCCTTAAACTGAACCAAACCAGGTAACTGCTACATAGTGTTAGATCACTTGTGAGCATTGTCTCAGATGTATAAGCATGAAAGAATATATGAGTGGGGCAGAATAAAAAGGAGTGGTGTGAAATATACCCTGCCTACCTGCTCATAATCCCCTGGCCCTCAAAATGGAAAAAACTAAGAATATGGACAAGGGCCATGAACAAAAAGGATAAAAGTAGCCTCGTTTTTTTTTTACTCCCAGAAAGACTTTTTGGATATCTTGCTCTGCAAAAAGGAAAGGAATGATCTCCTTTAATCCTACAGCATTAGTGAGGTACACTAAACATCCTCTAGTGTAGTGGTTTCTAAATTATGTATCATGTATTCCCCCAGATCCCATATGAAGAAGAAATTATTTTCCTATCTGCACATTAAATTTGTGCCTATCCTATCATTTCCTACCTCACCAGTCCTCTCCTCCCAGACAATACTATGCCAGATAGAACTCGGAATCCAAGCCTCAGAAAACAATGCAGAAATTCTGTTTCCACAGTCCTGGAAAGTCTAATGAGCTGTGAGCTAGAACACAGAAAGAGTCATGGTCACATGAATCTAGTTTTTGTACCCTCACTTTGAGCCTCATTGCCAGTCTGGCTCTTTGTTTAGGTGACCTTTGGCCCCTGGAGTCAATGTTTGTCTTCTAAATGGTATTTCAACACTAACATCTGGTGATGTCCCCCAGCTTGACATTTGTGAAGCAGATGCTTCCAGTGGCCTGGAGTGTGCCTTCTGGGTCAGTGTTTTCAATAATGTCCTCTGGTATTGATCTCTGTGGTACCTCTCCCCAGGTAAGAAAAGAAATGCCACTGGGAAATGGCTGAGAGAGAACACTTCAGAGCATCTGGAGGCAATCTTGGAATATAAAACGCCAGAAGTTCTTGTATAGAGGTAGGGAGTAGATGAAAATATCAAGTTCTTGGTATTTTTTGAAGTTGTACTTTAAATAATCTAGCAATTCAAACCTGACAAATCTATACTTCACTTTAAATAATTTCTTTACATGTTTCTTTCTCTCCATTCAGGGTTGTCTCTCTTGAAACTTTGAAGTAATAGAGAATAGAATCTGTTGTTGAGAAAGGCAAGCCCTCTCTCCCCTTCCAACCCCTCTCATCTCCCATGCACACAGACGAGCACACACTTCATAACTTAATAAGCAGCTCCTCTCAATTGGGCCTAGAGAAAATTTCAAGAAATCTTGTGAACTAAAGTAGAAATTCAGATAGCTTACATTTGAACAATGGTTTCTTTTAAAATTAAGGATCTGCCCCAAGATTCCTAAAAATCTTTCAAAAGTAGTAAGGAGGTCAATGAGAATTATTTGTTTCAACTAGATGAAGATTTCTGATCTCTAACATTATGCCTCAAGATCTCCTCTTATTGTCACCAGTAGGCAGCGACATGCATATAACCACCTATAGAGAAGTAGAAATCTTTTCAATCTACTCAGGAGTTTAGTACAGGCAAGGTACTCATGAGGTATTCATGAAGATCTTTGTAATACTTACCATATTGCTATTTGGTTTCTCTTTCCAAAGAGCTTAGAATCCACCATTCTTTCATTCATTTGTCTTTATGAAACCTCTGCTATTCAAATGGTCAACAAGAGCAGGAAGGTGAGCAATGCACAAACCAATATGAAGGGGATGGTAGGCAGAATTCTAAGATGACCCCACAATGACTCTTGTATAAGAGTTTTGTATATAACTTGTATAAGTTCCTCTTCTGAGTGCACATGGAATTTGTCATTTACTTCTAATCAACAGAACTTTGCAAAGGTGACAGGATATCACTTCCATGATTAAATTGTGCTATGTGACAAAGGCAAAGATAAGCTGACTTAAAGTTGATAAAAGGGGATTTAT
Source organism: Spilogale gracilis (assembly GCA_004023965.1). Classification (NCBI taxonomy): domain Eukaryota; kingdom Metazoa; phylum Chordata; class Mammalia; order Carnivora; family Mephitidae; genus Spilogale; species Spilogale gracilis. The sequence continues at coordinate 20,583 of PITA01006333.1, forward strand.
CTGGACTATACCAGACCTAATCAAGTGAGCCTTTTAAAAGAGGATCTAGATTAAGCAACCCAAGCGAGAGAGACTCTCTCTCTGGCTTGGAAGAAATAAGCTGCCACATTGTGAGAGGACTTTCAAGACAGCCACATAGCAAGGAACTGGGGGCAGCCTCTAGGAGCTAAGAATGGTCCCTGGCCAACAACTAGCAAGAAAACAGGGACATCAACCATACAATCACAAGGAAATGAATACAGATGCAAATAAATCAAATGAGCTTAGAGGCAGGTTCATCCCAGTCAGGTCTCCAGAAAAGAACACAGCCTGGTTTACAACTTAAGTTTCACCTTGTGAGACCTTGAGCAGAGAATCCAGATAAGCCATGCCTAGGCTATTGATCTGCAAGAATCATGGGATAATAAATGGGTGTTGTTTGAAGCTGCTGAAGTTTGTGTTGTTACGCAGCAGCTGAAAACTTCTACAGGAGAGATGACAGCTCGAACAGCTAAGATCCCACATTTCGCTTCTCCCATCCACTGAATACCCTGTGACATTTGGATATAGTTCTTCCCTTAAGAATCAGCAGTCTGTGGGATAGCAGAGAATGTGATTCTGCCTCAAAACATGGATGGATGTATGGATGAATGGTTAAATAGCTTACACATAGCGAGATACACACACACTCATAACAAGTACTTGCTGTATGTCAGACTCTAATGAGTGCTCTAAATATTTTATTTAAATATTTAACTTTAGCTGAAGGATTTGAGTTAAAATGGTGTAGGTACTTTTGATGACAGAAAGGGACTCAACCTGGTAGGAAAGAAAAAGAAAGGAAGAAAAGAGAGAAAGAGAGAAGGGAGAGAGAGAAGGAGGGAAGGAAAAGGAGGGAGGGAGGGAGGGGGAATGAGGGAGAGAGGGAGTGAGGGAGGAAGGAAAGAAGGAAGGAAGGAAGGAAGGAAAGAGAGATAGAGAGAAAGAAAGAAAAAAGAAAGGAAAGAAAGAAAGAAAGAGAAGAGAAAAGAAAGGAAACTAACAAAACAAGGAAAAAGATATATGGATTCACCCCTCACAAGGTCATAGGTCAAGATGTATGTCCCAGTCTCTATAGCTCTCCAAGAAGGATATGAATGTTATAAAAAGCAGGGAGGACAAGCTAGATGGTATAATCAATCTATTCAGATGAGTTTGATGGCAGTTTTAATAAAGATATAAGTAATATTAACATTTTTTCCAGTTGTTGCCTTTGCACTGACAGTGGGCAGGTCTGTATTCACACGTGGGTATGAAATGCACATAGAGGAATGGAAATATTTTAAAACTATTAGTTACAACCTATTAAAGGGTCATGAGTCAACAATAAGAAAAGTATGAAAGCTGCTTCTACTGTGGAGCCATTGTTGTATGAGATGTGAATTCCAGTATTTTAAAGGAAAATGGCTGGGGTTTTTTTTTTTAAGAGTAATAGATGTAACTTACTCAAAACAAGCCAGATGTAATACAATAGTAAGAATAATACTTGCTGCTAAACAGCTGACCTCCAAATCTAAGTGGCTAATAATGCTTTTTTCTCAGTCACCTAAGATTTAATCGTGAGGGCGAGGGGTAAGTGTTATACTCTACACAATCCTTCAGAGACCCAGATGGGCAAGGCTCTATCATCTTGGACCCATGGTTCCTGAGGTTGCTCTGAACATCATGAACATGGGGGAAGAGTAAGGGTGAGTATCCTGGAAGTAAAGTATCTAACTTCAACCCTCATTCCACCGGCCAGAATTCAGGCAATGAACCTTCCTAACTTCAGAGGAGGCTAGGATAAATACTTAAACTCATTCTACCTCCATCCTCTGATCTCTTGAAAGTGATCCCCTTTGGAGGAACCAAAGCACAACTCAGAGGGCATGTATCCATAAGATTATGTCCACAAAAGCCATCTTCCCATGACACAGGCCAAGTTAGAGAATGGCAGTAAGTGAATTTAAAGGGACTACTGAAAGATATCTAGCACAAGATGTTATATGGATAAAAGGACTAGTAAAAGTCAATCCTATGAGTGAAAACACCTAATTCCCATAGTTTTCACTAGATCAGCTAATAATTGGAGATGCTGTTGAATAAAAACTAGGTCATTGGTAGGCATTGACTCTTAGGATTCTCAGTATGGAAAGCATGTGAGACTAGAAGTCAGGAAAAAATGACTTCTGGTCCTACTCTACCTCATACTAGCTCCAAGATCTCAGACAAGTCACTGAATTTGGCCATGGTTTTATATCTGTAAAAATTTATAATAATCACACCTTTCCCAGCCCTAATCATAGACTTGATCCGAGAAGATCCAATGAGAGCACATACATGAAAGCACTTTGTAAATTAGAAACATGGGTCACAAATAACACTGGCTTTTGGTATGTGGTAATTGTTGTCATTACTCAAACTATGGTTCTGGTTTGTGAGAAACGAGTGACCCTGATTAAACTGTCACTTTTAAACTGAATATGAACCAGAAACATCAATCACCTTCAATGTAAAATTCACCTCTCCCGTGAATCTTTTGAAAGACTTTGCATTTGGGTAGTTTGGATGGAATATTCCCTTTTGCCCTGTGACTGTCATTTAAGTCTACAGATTTCCTTAAGCCAAAGAAACCTATAAACTGAAGGAAGCTGTCCATAACAGGTACCTTCCTCTCGGGCTTACCAGGAGATTTGGGGGTTGGGAAATAAAACCTCAAAACCCACCTCCTTCCTTTCCAGTCTATAGAAGAAGACTGGAAATGAGAAAGGAGTATAGAAAGAGTCAAGTTTGTGGGGAGTTCAGTGTTCATGGTGAGGTGGTTCTCTTCTCTCCCTCAAGGTTGTCTCTCTCCACCCCTATTCCAAAGGGAACTGAGGCAGTACCTAAGAATCAACGGTACACTGGGGATGCTACAAAAAGTGAAGATTGCACTCTATTCCATGGTTGTGCTTCTAATTCCACTGAAGATTTGCTAACCTGCCTCATCCTGAGGTAGGAGTGTGATGGGGTAAGTGCAAGGAGAGAATGAGAAGTAGAAAGAGAAGACAGGACAGACAGAGAAGGGACGGCAGTGGAATAGCCTCCACTGCCACCATTTGGTGTGTGACCTATGTGTCTAATGCATCTTGACTGTCTCCAGCAGGGAGATCAGCCTGTTAAACCACTGAAACCTCAATTTTTTATTTTCATTCAAATCAACGTGAGGAAGTTTTCACCTCTCTATAAATCCATTAGAGGAAAATTAGTGACAGTGTGTAAATTGAGCTTATGCCCATTTTATTTTAGTCATCAGGGCTCCTTCATCCCTATATGAAATATTTACTGTTGATTTTAAGTAAAAATGGTCTTTAAAGAAAAACTTCCACCTTCACGGGTGCCTGGGTGGCTCAGTGGTTAAGCCTCTGCCTTCGGCTCAGGTCATGGTCCCAGAGTCCCGAGATTGAGCCCCACATCCCACATCAGGCTGCCTGCTCAGCAGGAAGCCTGCTTCTCCCTCTCTTTCTCCCCCTGCTTATGTTCCCTCTCTGGCTGTGTTTCTCTCTGTCAAATAAATAAAATCTAAAAAAAAAAAAAAAAAAAAAAGAAAGAAAGAAAGAGAAAAACTCCTACCTTCATTGGAGAAACACTTTGTAATAGGAGCAAAAAATTATGATCTGGTCATGAAAGCCTCACTGGCTTCCACTATCATTTAGGTATATCTCTTAATTAATATCACAAATATTAATTGACATTTAAAAATAAACTTAAATTAAAACCCTTCTCTAATTCTGCTTATTAAATTTGGGGCACTTCTTTCACATTTACTGTCTTAAAGCTGAATAACATTTAAAAAATCTCTTGCAAAAAAAATTCTAGATTAAAAACTGCTAGAATTAATAAGAGAATTCTGTAGGGTGGTCAAATATAACTATGTAAAATCAATAGCTTTTCTTTATAACTAGCAATAAATCCCTAGAAAAGAAAATATAGGAAAATATTCTGTTCACAGCAATTACAAAAATTTTAAATAACTGAAGAATAATTTATAATGAATGCCTCAGGACCAACAACTATAAAGTTACAAAGTCTCACTGAAGGACATAAATAGGATCTGTGCAACTGGAAAGGCAATGTTTTTAGGTGTAAGGACTTAACCTCACAAAAATATGACTTCTCCTACAAAATTAACATATAATTTAAATCCAATTAAAACCTTAACAGCATGATAGTATGTAGAATACCAGAAACCTGCTCCCAGAAAAACTGGTGAAAATTGCTTTTTTAAAACTTTTAATTCTCTATAAATGGACCTGAGGACATACAGCAAATGAAGAAACATCTCAAAAAACTCTAGTAAAATTTTGTAAGAACACCAAGAGTCTATAGTATTGGAAACAAAACTGCAACCCATTCACCCTCCAAAGCTCAGCAAAACCGAAATAGTCTGGTGTAGCCGAGAACACAGGACTCCCCTTCTCCTGAGGTCTAAATCATAGGGATATCCTCCCCAGTGGTGCAGGTTGTTAACAATTCTCATCCTTTTGTCCAGCTTCCTGCTATCAAGTTCTGGAAGAATGCAAACAAGAGGTGGGAGTTGTCTTCTAACTACCACTCCCATTGGTGGAGTGAATTGTATGGTATATAAATTATATCTCAGTAAAAATGTTTGTAAAAACAAAATAAGTGGAAGAATGTATGCCCAAGAAAACCAAGAAAAGTTTGAAAAGGAAACACATGACTCCCCAGATACCAGACTTAAGATAAGGCTACTATAATCAAGTCAACATGATACGGGCACAGGGATAGATAAACAGATCTGAACTGAGATCAAGAAATGAATCCCTATGCATTAGAATATTTAATATAGGGCAATGGCATTTCAACTCAGTGACCATAGATGAATTATTTTGCCAATAGTGCTGGTATGACTGGCTAGATATCTGGAAGGAAATATACACTGGACTTATATATTACTCCATAGATACACAAAAACAAACTCCAAATATACTGAAGCCTTAAATGAAAAATAAATTGCAATAATGTCTAGCAGACATTACAACTTATGGTTAGGGAGTCTTTAACCAACACTGGAAACCCCAATGCCCTAAAAGAGAAATGGATGTATATTCTGTAAGGCAAAAAATACTACAGACTTAAAAGACAAAAGTTAAAGAAAAGCAAATCTAAATGGTTAACAAATGTAATAAAATTCTCACATCCAATGGAGGTTGGGGAAATTCAATTAAGGTAACAATGGAACATCAGTTACAACTCTCAGAACAGATAAACTTTAATAGAGGGGTAACCTATCATACCTAAGGTGAACGAGGAAAATAGTATGTTCCTACTTCACTGGTGAAAATGTCATTATGGCCCTTAAAGCAGTCTGGCAAAATCTACTGAAACTAATAGACATATATACATTTGGTTGAGTAATTCTATTCCTTGGAACCTATGAAAAGCACAAAAACAAAAGGAATATATGAGGCTGACTGTTGTAGTATTTTTCAGAACAGAAAAAACAAATAAGCAAATCAAATGAATTTCCATCAGTAAGTATTAAATGAATTATGGTATGTGGACATCATGAACTAAACATGTATCAGATGACTTACAGGGATTTCTAAAAAGTATTCTGAGAGAAGTGGGACACAGAAAATTGGATATAATATATTCTTAGTTTTGTTTTTAAGCCACTAAAACTACATGGGAATAAATACATTTATTGCTCTCTGTGCATATATACATTTTCATTTAATTGTAAAAGCATGGAAAAAAGAATTTGGGAGATTATAAACCAGAATATCATTGTGGGTTAGAGCCCAAAGACTGGTAACTAGAGAAAAGAGGGGGTGAGTAAAAAATGAGGAGAAATTGTAAAAAGGAACATGCCAACAAAAATATATGTATGATAACCTCACAATTATATACACACTTAAAACTGTATTTACGCATATTGATGTAATTTTAAAAACAATATATTTAACAAATGCTATAGAAATGCTAATTATATTAGAGCAGAGCTCAATGGCCAGAAAAGAAAACAAACTATGGTTGTACGTTCAACGGAAGCATCTGACTCTATCCTCCCAAATCAGCTGTCTTTTGTCAATGTCATGGAAACCTGACCTCTCAAGTGTTCCTACCTTGACATCTGAAATTACACACAGCAGTAATAGTTCTTGTCTTAGTTCATTCCTGTCTCTTCCCTAAAGCCAACCCCTCACCCTCTCCTGCCTTCTACAGTAGCTGTCCATCATTATAGCTACTTGCTTCTGTATCTTTAGTCCCTTCCTCAAATCTCTTTGCTCCAAGCTTCTCCTCTACCTGACAACTCCTTTCACATTCAGACTTCACAAGAGTAAACTGGGTTACTTTCCTAATCTGCTGATGACTTTCAAATCTTGATTTCCGGCCCAGATTTTTCTTCCTAACCCCAGCCTCCTATTTCCAACAATTCCACCAAGTTTACTTCAAGGTACTTTAGGCTCGTCATGTCTGTATTAGTCTACCAGGACTGCCATAACAGATTACCATGGACCAGGTGGCTTTAACAATAAAAATTTATTTTCTCAAAGCTCTGGAGGCTGAAAGATCAAGATCAAGATTGTCAGCAAGTCTGGTTTCTCCTGAGGCCTCTCTCCTTGACTTGCCCTCACACAGCCTTTCCACTGTACATGCACATCCCTAGCATCTCTTCCTCTTCTGGGGGCTCCATTCACACTGGATTAGGGTCCCACCCTAATGGTCTCATTTTAACTTAATCACTTCTTTAAAAGTCCTGTTTCCACGTATAGTCACACTCTGAGCTTATGGGGATTATGATTTCAACATATAAATATGGGGTGGAAGACAATTCAGCCTATCCTGATGTCTAAAACAGACCTCATTCCCATTGCAAAGAGCAAATACGCTTTTCCTCTTCTATTTATCTGTCACAGAAAAAGGTGTCAACCCAGGATCCAGAGCTAGAAACACCAGAGTTACCATCTGAAGTTATCTGACAGAAGTTGGTTTCTGTTCCAGTGCCCCATGCCCACCCACCTGTTCACCAAATGTAGCCTCCGTGTTTCCACCATCACTGGAAAGGCCAGAGATGCCCATCATCCCTTTAGATTATGGCAACAACTCCAAGCCTTCTTTTCTGGCAACCAGCCTGCCTACATTCAATCTAGCTTCCACTATTCTACTAGAACAATCTGGCTTCCTTTTAAAATGAAACCTAATTCTGCCACACCCTGCTTAGAAACTTCTACTCTCTATTGTCCATGGGAATTGCTTGGCATAAAGGTTTGCCCACTACCAGTCCTCAACCTAGGGCTTCATCTTATTTTCCAGCACTTTATCCACTTGTAGCTTGTGTTCCAACAACACTCAGCGTAGTTGCCATAAATGCATCGTGTCTTTTCTTCCCTGTCTCTAAAATACAATTTCTTCTCTTTTCCTGAAGGTCTGAAGGTAAGGTTCTAGTCATTCTTTGTGGCCCAGATCAAAGTCTGTCTGTATTCCCAGTTAATCAGACCCTCTTCTATTCCCCCAGGCTGACTTATCTATTTTATACACATTTATTCAATTACTGTAGTGTCTCATCTTACATTTCTTTCTTCGCCATAAGCCTCTATGTGTCTCAAAGATGGAGACTCTATTTACTTTGCACTTATTAAGTGTTTTCCTGTGAGTGATTTACATGGACCTGCGTCCTAAGCCCCTCAAACTCCACGTGTCCAAAGTGAAACTCATAGTCACCCCTTTCATGCAACTCCTCTTTCTAGTATCCATATTCCTAACACGGACCTCATCATTTTTCTTGGCTACATAGTGCTCAACTCTTGGACTCTTCTTGGACAGCATCTCTGCCTTTATTCCCCAAAAAAAGATCAATTACCAAAGTGCAGGAGTTTGTTCCTCAGAAAGTCCTTCTGTTCCACCAGAAACCAAGTCCACTACATTTCTGCCCTGTCTTAGGTGACATGCTTCAGCTTCTCTCAACACATATCCATTAAATGCTACTTTTGGAAAGGTTTCCTTAAACACTACCTTTAGGGTATTATTGTGGTGAATCCCTATAGTCTAAAGAGTTTATTTCCAACTCCTCTCCCTGACACTCAAGAGAAATAAAACTGCTGATCTCTCCTCATTCCCTGTAGCTGCCAATCACAGACTCTAGGTACATCATCACATTTACTTGCTAAGCCTCCCCACCCCTTTTCATGTCCTACCCTTTCTTTAATACCCTGCTCATTCATTCATTCCTTTTTTACTGGGAACCCTCTCTATGCTAGTCAGTGTGGTAGGCTCTGGTGAGGAAATAAAAAGAGGCAAGATTCATGACTTCATAGAAACCAGTTGTGCTCAGATTTTACTCAGCTTAAAAAATAGCTAAAGCACTAAGTTAAAATGAAGAGTCCTATACCAAACCCTCCGCCCAAAAATTCATATTTGTAGATATAAGAGTGGGACCAAAAAAGGTCCATGTTTACCAAATACCTAGTACTCTAAGAAGCACCACTTTGAGAGACAATGATATAAACTAACAATTACAATATACCTAAGAGCCATGCATGACTAAAGACTAGTTATCATGGGAATACACTGTACTCATATTAACTAGGGAAAGAAGATGGGTCTGATGAGATTGAAGGGGAGAAATTTTCATGAAGAGGAAATAACCTGTGCAGAGCAAAGTCTGAAAAGTCTGAAACCAATTAAAGTGCTGAAAAAAGCTCAAAAATTTGGATCAAAGAGTGCATTGGGAAGGGATGGGAGATGATCAACAAGGCTGACCATCCAGCACAGACCTCGCCCAAAGACAATGGGTCTTCAGCAGAGGAGTGATATGAATCTTGGCCCTGCATGAGCTTCATCTTTGCCTTTCCAACAGTTCTTTCCCCAACCTGGTTAGTTTTCTCACATGCAAATGCTTATTAGTACTCAGCTGAACACTCAAGGGGGACTCTCTGCAGATCTCTGGAATTCTCCTTCCGTGCAGCTTTCTTCTCTCTGACACTCTGCCCTGAGAACTTTAGATATTTTCCTGGTTTCCATCCGCAGCAACACTTCCTCAATTAAGAGAATCCACCAGGTTCCACTTGGGTTGTTCCCCCTCCCTGCACCATAACTTCACATTTCTTTCAAGGCAAGAAGGTAGAGCAATCATAGGGCTCATCTCATTGATTCCTGTTTCTTTTTCTTTTCTTTCTTTCTTTTTTTTTTAAGATTCTTTTTATTTATTTGACAGAGAGAAACACAGCTAGAGAGGGAACACAAGCAGAGGGAGTGAGAGAGGGAGAAGTGGGCCTCCCACAGAGCAGGGAGCCTGATTCGGGGCTCGATCCCGGGGCTCCGGGATCATGACCTGAGCCGAAGGCAGATGTTCAACAACTGAGCCACCCAGGTGCCCCTTGATTCCTGTTTCTTAAAGATCACTGTCCCTCTTTGCCCAATTCCCACTGTTTTGAAACATACGTTTTCATATACTGTGTCTGTTTTGTTTGGGGTTTTTCTTTGCTTTAGCAGGAGGATAAATCTGATTCCTGTTATTACCTCTTGACTGGAAATGGTATTTCAACTCCATATTTCTAAATAAAAGGCTTATGCTAATATTTCTTGATTTACACATTTTAGGCATTAATGACTGTTTTCTTAACTAATCATAGAGATCTTTCCCCCTCAGCCCAAACCTAGCCTCAGAGTCTCCTCAAGAGAGCACTCTAGTGCTGTTAGTCCTAACCAACAGATTCGAGTTAGCAAACAAGTTTAAACATTTTTGACATCCTAGGACTGGGTGTTATGGTGCCTTCTAGTTCTAAAATTCTATGTGATTCTGGTTAGAAGATTAAATGAAAATCAGAAGTTATTAAAGCTAATTGGGAACAGTTTATAGTAAAAACTTGCTAACTGTTAAAGTTATAACTGTGATTAAATAAAGTTTTGAAAAAGATCTGTGAATTCATTCACTTTTATCATCTAATATTAAGAGTAGTAGGAGCCATACATTGAGTTGAGAAGTGTTAGAGGAAACACAAAAGAAAGCAGATGCTGTTTGTATAGTTTCTCACTTTCCACTCAAAAACAGTGTAGAGGAAGAATTATAAAATGAGGACTCCATCTCTAGGGTCTTAACTTCATCCATACAAAATATCATAGATTTGCCACCTGAGGGAGTGCATGGGCCAAAATCCAGAGAACCCACAATGAAAGCTACGATGATTTCAAACATAAGGGTTAAAAATGATTATCACAGATTTTATCAATCATGCAAATGGTTATCACAGATTTTACTAATCATGCACATGTTCAGATTTAATATTAATTATTTGAAAAAGGGAGAAGGGCACCTGGATGGCTCAGTTGGTTAAGCTTCTGCCTTTGGCTCGGGTCAAGATCCCAGGGTTCTGGAATTTAGACCGCTTTGGGGCTCTGTGCTCAGCAGAGAGTCTGTTTCTCCCTTTCCCTCTGCCATTCTCCACCCCAACTCATGCTCTCTCTCTCTCTATTTCTCTCTTTCTCTCAAATAAAAAATATATATATTTTTTAAAAGGGGGGAAGGGAGGAAAGCAAGTCTTCAAAGAATAACTGATCGGAGGTAAGCATCACTTAAAAGCTCTCATTTTATTTGATAAAACAATTTGCCTATATAGGAGAAAATTAAAAAAAAAAACAACTCAGAGAGTACAAATTAGGTAGAACATCTTCCGTATAGATAAAACTGGGAAAATTAGATTTAACAGCAACAACAAGCACAGTGGATCACACACCAAACAAGAAAAGGCAGGTTCCCAACAACTCTTGCACTGTGGAGAGGAAAATGCTGCTTCACACATTCCCTTCCTCTCTGGCCCAACCTTAAGGAGAGAGCTGTAAACACCATGGGCACACCATCAAGCCTCACCCTGCGGGTAGAGGAGGTTATCTGCCCCCTGAAACGTCCCTCTCCACAAACAGATCTCACACAATTGGTGGTGCTGGAGGAAGAAGGAGTCACAAAGAGGCATTATGTAGAGGGGACTCCTGAACACCCACCCTCTCGATTCTTTCTCCTTTTGGAGGAAAGCTGGACATGTCCTCTCCTTGTGGAGTTCATTTGCCATTGTAAAACCAAACAGGATCAGGACTCTGGTAGTCGCCTCTTTGAGGCTAACTCAAGGCAAGATTTTAAAAGAAGGGCTGGGGGACGCCTGGGTGGCTCAGTTGGTTAAGCCACTGCCTTCGGCTCAGGTCATGATCCTGGAGACCCGGGATTGAGTCCCACATCGGGCTCCCTGCTCGGCGAGAAGCCTGCTCCCTCTCTCACTCCCCCTGCTTGTGTTCCCTCTCTGGCTGTGTTTCTCTCTGTCAAATAAATAAAATCTTTAAAAAAAAAAAAAAAAAGAAGGGCTGGAAGAGTCTAAGCTATGTTTCCCAGCCAAGCCCTCTGGGGATTTACTTGTGACAGGGGTGTGGGGCAGAACCTCTCTTCAGTAATGAGGAACATACACGTGACCAGAACATCCCCAAGGCCAAGCCCCCATCTTTGCAGCAGGTAGCTGAATCAAAAGGATTCAACTCTCGCCCCTGCCAACACCCCACTACAGCCGGAACTGAGAAGCAGAAAGGAGAAAGAGAAATTCTTTGTAGACTTTTCATGAAGTCCCAATTCATTTGTATGCCTTCTTAGGGATTAAGATGATTCCTGCTCATGCTTTGACGTACATCCAAGATTATCCTGCTAAATCTCCAGAAATGCCAACTGGGAAACAAATGACAATTGTTCTCTTAAAAGACCTTTGTTTGACTGCATGGCTATGATGGCCTGTTGGGCACATTCGAGTGCCAGTCTGGAGACAACACTGCAAACAAGAAGAAAGCACAGCACCAGACAAGGGCCACTGCGGGTCCAGTTCCACAAGCCCAGTGGTTGGCCAGTTAGCTAACTGTTGAAGCAGGATGCCAGAACCAAGGGCAGGGTGGACTGGCACCCAAGGACAGAGCCCGAGCCATGCCAGGCCTCAGCACAGAAAGTAGGCAGAAGCTTCAGCAATTGAGGCCAGTCATGCCCAGAGGTAGAATTCGGGCTGCTGCGAAAATCACAAGTCTTGGCTCGGAGAACTGGAGGCAGCACAGCAAGGAAACCTTGGAGAGGACCTTTGATTGGTGCCCACACATCTGCACAGCAGAAGGCCAAGGTCTGGCTGGCTAGCAACAACTGCCGTCTAAGATCCCTCTTTCATTCTGTACATCCCTTCCTTTTCAAGGTCATCCTCAGGGCTCCTTCCCTGTTCCCCTGAGTAAAATTTCTCAGGACTTACTGGGGAGACAAGGAGAGGAAGAAAAGGAGAGATGGGCCACAGTGCAATTTCCCTGACGACTACCACATCACCTGCCTTGGGCCCCTGACCCTAGTCACAGTCCCCCTTCAGCCCCAGAAGGGGATCCTGGACTCCTCTCTGAGCAGCCACATGAGACCCAATTCTCCTTCCCAGTAGAAGGATGCTCAGAGACTGGCCCCTACTGTCTTCCCATCTTCTCATTATGTGAAGCCCTATGAAGGTCAATGATCAATGTGTGAAGCCCTAGCCTCATGGCCAGCATTTTTCCAGGAGTCAGGGAGAGGGTCTTCAATTGGAGGAAACTCTTATAGGTCTATCCATTTGCTTTTTTAGTGTAAAGACTCAGCCATTAGTGAACAAATAAAAGTGTTTACTCAAAGAGATACTGTATTTTCACTAGCATTTGGGAATCTCAATTTCTGTGCTACTAGGTTTTTTTTTAAACTTCTTGTTTTGTAAGAGAATAGCTAAGATAGCAAGATAAGAGGAAAATATATTCTTTAACTACTGTATGTCCATTAAATCTGCTTAAAATCATCCATTTTCATTATTGTACAAAACCACTTGACAGGAATGCACTGATAGTAAGAGCCAAAAGAAGCATGAAGATTTATCTTAAACATACAGCCTTTCTCTCAGAACTGGCCTTTGGACTCAGGGAGGGGCAGTCATGGGCCCACAGCAGTCCTAAGATGGCACAAGAGAAAAAGCCAGGACACAGCAATGCAGTGAAGGTTTTTATAAAATTCATCCTCCTAGAGCCCCAGGTTCTAAAGGAACTTGTTTTCCAAATGCCCTCAAGGATCCAACTAGCATTAACTTGACAAAGTTCAGCAACAGGAGACAGGATCCCTGATGAAGGTCCAGAATGGGAAGATGGAGGTTTCAATCTCCAGAGTCAGGCTGCTGCATTCAACTCCCTCCCGCTGTGGAGTTCAGAATAGTCACTGAACCCCTCTAAACTTCCATTTCCCTGTGCATAAAATGGAGAGGCTAACAGCTATCACTGAGCACCTACTCCATGCCAGGCTCTGTTCTGAACTTCCCCTATTTCAATCCATTCATCTTAATTAACAGTCCTAAGTCTTTCACCCACATTAACCCATTTGCTCCTCACAACAATCCTAGGAAGAAGGTTCTATGATGATCCCCATTTTACAGCTGAGGAAACTGAGGCACGGAGAGATTAAGTACCTCATTAAAAGATGGGTTGGCAATGTTCATAGCAGCAATGGCCACAATCGCCAAACTGTGGAAAGAGCCAAGGTGCCCTTCAACAGATGAATGGATAAAGAAGATGTGTTACATATATACAATGGAATACTACGCCTCCATCAGAAAGGATAAATATCCACCTTTCGTAGCAACATGGACTGGATTGGAAGAGATTATGCTGACTGAAATAAACCAAGTAGACAAAGCAAGTATCACATGGTTTCACTTACTTGTGGTGCATAAGGGGTAATACAGAAGACAGTAGGAGAAGGAAAGTAAATGGGAAGTAGGGTAATTCAGGAAGAGAAACGAAACATGAGAGACTCTGGACAAAGAAACAAACAGAGGGACTTGGAGGGAGGAGGGTGGGGGGATGGGAGAGCCTGGTGGTGGGTACTGAGGGCACCTATTGCATGGAGCACTGGGTGTGAGGAATGGGCAATGAATCTTGGAACACTGAAAATAAATAAATAAATAAATTTTTTTAAAAAAGATGGGTTGGCATTTATTAAGTACTCAACAAATGTTAGCTATTGTTACTAGCATTAAGAATTTCACCTCCGGGGCGCCTGGGTGGCTCAGTTGGTTAAGCGACTGCCTTCAGCTCAGGTCATGATCCCAGAGACCCGGGATCGAGTCCCACATTGGGCTCCCTGCTCGGCAGGAAGCCTGCTTTTCCCTCTCTCACTCCCCCTGCTTGTGTTCCCTCTCTGGCTGTGTTTCTCTCTGTCAAATAAATCTTAAAAAAAAAAAAAAAGGAATTTCACCTCCTTGAGAGATTAGGAGGAGATGCTGAGTGGATAAAGCAAGATCATATGCTACTTTGTCTCTTCTTAGCTTCATTCCTTCATTTCCAGTTTCCACATAAATTTTCTATAAGCCACTTTCCTTCTTTACTAAGTCTTTCTCCTACTTTTCCAGTGCACTCACACACGCAGACCATTCTCATATACATGCACTCAAGCTCAACATATATGCCCATATCCTGCCAAGCCACAGAGACATTCTGGCAACCCGAACCTAGCCTGAGATTTAGGGCTACTGTGATTCACCAGAAACCACAGGTGGCCAGTTTAGCCTGATTCTTCTGTGGTCTGGCTGGCCTTGATCAGCCAACTCAAGAGCTATCTTGACTTTAGAGGGTTTAGAAATACTCTCTGGGGTTATCCTTACCCAGCTGATCTGCAGCAATAGCAAGACTTAAAACTGCACATATTAATGCTCTGTTGCAGCAGCTGGGTATTGCACTCCACCACTGTTTCTAGGCCTGCCCATGACGCTCCTCTTCTGGGGCTACCAGCACGGGCTCCTGGGCAGACTGAAGTATTTTCAGTCAAAGGAACTAAGACTGGTTCAGAGCAGAACATCACATACATCACACACAGATGTGTTTTAATGAGTGCAGGAGGAGTCCTTAGCAGATACCTGGTTAAGACCCATCATCATAAAAGTGACATCCTGGGGCTCAGAGAGTTTGAAGGGGCTTCCCAGAGGTTGCAAAACAAAAAGGAGCCTGGAGCTGAGATCTCTTTATCCAGAGTTTGGTTTTCTTTCCGCTATGTCTCACACAGGCTTCACCTATGTCAACAAAATTCTCCCTCTGCCTACTTAGCACTTTTCCATGTGGAATAAAGGAGCCTGAGAATGTGAGCCAAAGAAGGAAAAAGGAGAAAAGACAGGCCTATAGTATTGTTAAAAAATGCTTGACCATGGGTCTTACGGAAAAGGTCTTTTGATTCCCAAACGAAAAAGGAGAATGTCAAATCCCTAAAACATAGTCAGAGTCCCACAGTTGTCTTTAATGAGAAAGTATAGAACTCAATGAGGTAGTGAATGAAGTCTTTCCAGAATGTTCTTCATAAGCAGGCACACAACTTCTATCCTGAAAATTTAAATCTTTATTCTGTGCTTGTGCCTCCTCTAACTGAGCTCTTCACAGATGGACTGCAGAGCTGTGCATGTATCTGGTACTTTAGGGATGGGGAGTAGGGCTTTGCTTCCTGCACCATCTGGTTCACTGTTTCCAGCTCCAGCCTAGATTCCCACCACAGCCGAGTAATCAGAAGAAATCAGAAGAACACCTCAGGGAAAAGAATCTAGGACTCAGACTTAACTTCCTCCAAGGAGGATCAAACACTGAAGACTGTTCCTTTTCAAGTTTTATTAATCCTGGTTCATAATTTCCACCACATCATTAGTCATTTCCTATTTCTGAAGGGCTGGCAGCAGTCACCAAGGCATTAGGCAGTAAATGGCCAGATAACCGTGCCACCTGTGTGCTGTATTGACAGTTACCCGCAACCGCATCTGGGTGAGAGGCTAATGTGCTTTTTCTAAAAGGCAAGCCATTTAGAAGTGCAGCCCAGTTTTTGATCTCTTGCTAAATACTTTTATCCACATCGTCTCCCCATCTGGGCCTGGAAGTCATCATGTGACCTGCGGCACTTTGAAAAGAAGGCAGCAAGGCAACAACAGCAAATCTGCCATAACCCCTGAGCAGCAGGAGTTCTCAAACCCCTCCCAAGAAAGGGAGCCAATTCCCATCTCTTGCAAGGAGAACTCCAGAAACTGAAGTGTAAAGAAAGAATGGAAAGTGACAAGAATTATGTCCACAAGAAACCTTTTTTACAAAGAGACAGATGAAATATAATTTATAGAGAACTTGAGAACTGACTAGTAAGACGAATTCCATGGGGGTTATTCCCAGTTCATAATGGCACGGAGGAAGCCACACAGCCAAGTGGCTTCTCAATATCCTGACTCCCTAAGGTAGAGGGTCTCTCCAATACAAAAGCCTTCAGGAAACTTTACAACAGGCAGGCAGGATGCTGGGGGACCCCTACCTCTAATACAAACCTAGCAACACAGGGATACAGACTTCAGTTCTAGGCACCAAAGGGAGGGTGAACAACGGAAAAAGGTACATATCAGCCTGTTGGCCAAGCCCCTGGCTACAAACTATCCAAACTGGAGAGCTATGGTTAGTACTCCGAAACTTCTGAGCCTGCATTTCCACCACTGGCCATGCCCACAGGAAGGACTGTAGGGGAAATACAAAGAAAGCTCATCTGAAGGTATTTTAATTTTTAAAAGGCTAAACCCTAATACCTGGCTCTTAAATAGCATTTCCATCTGGATAATCCCAAGCTCTTTGCCAAAAGTTGGGTAATCACATCCCTGCTAAGCAAGAAGGAAAGTTGCCAAGCTTAATTGCATCTCTCACGAAGGACAGAAAACTGAAGACGGCAAGTTAAGGGGGATGTATAACTTTTTCCTCGTTACCATTCAAAATAGAGAAGTGGTCTCTTCTTGGAGAACTATAGCCTTGAGTGTCATTCTGAGTATTACAATGGACCCAGGACAAGCGTTCATATAAGCAAACCCTCCCACCTTCACCACCCTCTCTGTCAATAGTTGTATCAGAAGGTGGTAAAGACGCAATCTTTTGGTTGTATCAACAACCATAGGGACAGGAGTGGAAAAGATGGAGAAACTGAATCCTCTGCTCTTTTTTCCTTATACCTAACACTGGTCCCTGCTGTAACCAGTCTCAAGGGACAAAAAGCATCAAAACACATTCCATTACATTTTAAGGAGCATGTTTTATACATCTGGCCTCTTTTAACATCCTGGCTACTTTGCCGAAATGACTAATATTCAAATTGGAGTTTTTAACTACTTGCACACACACATACAATGCATGCATTTATGTTGAAATCAATAGTCCATCTATTAGCCATTTGATAAAGTATCAGAAAGGAGAAACTGCCATTTCTTACCTCTTGATAATTCCAATTTCCCTCAATTTAAGAGTTTTATCCTCTTGCCTGGTTTTCCTACCAAAGGCTACTGAAAGTCTAAAACAGTATTTGCCTGAGTAGCACCCCAGTTGTCAAGAGCAGACTTGTAAGTCCCTTCTGTAACTGAATATTCATTAAATTCCCAGCAAATAAGGTATTGAGGGTTAATGCTTCTGCTTGACTATTTAAAAGTAAATCCTCCTCTGTAATATACACCCTTCTAAGGAGCTGAGCTTCCTAGCTCTCCCAAAGAACCTAATCTGAACGATGTTAGCACAATAAAAAGAGCCATCTAGCAGATTCTGATATGCACAATGCCTCCTCACAAGGCCTCTATATCACTCTGGGGGAGTCAGAAGGGCCATGTGCTCCAAACATCTTCCCAGGGCGCCCCCACCCTCACGGCAATCCCTGTGGTAGCTAAAACCAGTGTTGATTTTTATCTACGAGGCAACCTCATGCTCCCACAGGTACCAAACTGATCAAGTGGCCTTCAAAAATACCCCCCCACTTTAAGGCTCAGCCAAGCTCTGTATGATCAAGACAGAAAACAATCCCTTATCATGTCGGAAGTAATACTTGCGGTTATCTAAAGCAACGGTAATCATATCATACACTTTATCTGCGACTGCCGTCTTCCTTCCAAGGGTAGGAATAGAAACTTCTTCTCCTTCATAATGAGCACTATTGAAACTCCAGCAGGCGGACTCTGCTTTTGGCGACAGGCCATTCCCCAGTATAAGCGTGTAATCATCTCGAAAAATGTAACATGGCAGAGCACAGGTGCAAGTACTTTCTGAAAATACTGTTTGTAAAGGGCTGACTTGATAACAGGGATTGTTTGTGTTAGGGCCTTTCTGGCCTGTATGGTTAAGAAGAGCTTGCAGCTGTGGTGCCACCTAGTCAGTCCAGTAGGACTTCACGCATGGTTTCAGGGGCTAGGGCCCAGAAAACAATACGGACCTTCTCCCCCGTAAGTGCTGCTACTCCATGAGAGAAAAGCACTCTGCTATTTAATCCATTGTCGTTCCTTTTAATGGATATCGTAGCTGTCAGCGTACCACATCGTATGTTTATATGCTCTATCAGATTCACAGCATTAGCGAAGTCTTTAAAATAAAATTATCAAACAGCATCATTTACTGAAGACGACAATCCAACCACAGTCTCTATGACTCATCAGAGAGGCAAACACTCCATCAGTAGGTGTACACAACAGCCAGGGGCCTTACAGGTCAAGCCCCCTGACGACGGATCTACCGCTGTCTAGAAAAACACATTTTCAGGAGAGAAGTAAAACGCAGTTTCCTTTCAAAAGGGGAGAAATCCCCATTTGTGCATGTCAGATTGGACACCTGGAGCATAGTGCCACAGTAGCAAATATCGGCCCAAAAGAATGAAGGATATGGATCTGGGTTTTCCTCATGCTTCCCTCCGCCCCTGGCAATGTGTCCCACTGCCCCTTGCCCTGTCCCACAGACTTGCCTCTCACTGCAATTTTTCTCCCTGCTCCGTCACTGACTATACAAGACTGAGGCAGGATCCAAGAGGTAAAATCAGCTCCATTTGCCCATATAATGTTACTTCAGTGAATGAATTTGCTAAGGGTGAAACAAAATATTTTAATGCTTAAGTTGTTGTGGGTTTGTTTTGTTTTGTTTTATAAGTAGGCTCCATGCCCAACATGGGGCTTGAACTCACGAGCTCGAGATCAAGAGTTGCATGTTCTACTGACTGAGCCCGTCAGGCACCCCAGTTGTAGTTTTATATCTCCTTTACTGGGCTACTATCTTTGCCTTTCTATGATGTAAATACATTACAAAAAGACATTATGTATAATGCCAAGATAATCCAAAGTACTTGCTTTAGAAGGAAATTGTACAAATCAAATTTATACAAATACAAGTTAAGCTAAAGCATAAGACCCTGTAGTGAAATCTACAGAGTGTTTATGGAATATTTCTTCTATATGTAGAAATTTTTCTATTACATTTCTACTTAATAAAAAATAAGTTTATCTTATATAAGTGTTAATGATTAAATTATGTGCACGTTTAGTGACCAGGCCATTGAAACATATAAAAGGCAGTTACTGAAAGGTTATCTTAGTCAGCTGTTGTCAACCTCCATTCAACAAATAAGAAGCAAAAAATTTAAAATACATTGAAAGATTAAATAAAAAGAAGAACTTCTTGCCAATGAAAAAAAGGCCAAATAACTAAACTCCACAACAAATGTCCAAAATTTCTATTCCCAGGAAGCTCTAAGTTTACACAGCCTTGGATGGTTTAAAAATTGTGTTGAAGTCATGGGGAATTATTTTAGATTGTTTATTGTCATCCCTTGCAACAACACGGCCCTTCAATCAGCACATACACCTGCATGTGGCTACCAGGCAGGGAGTTCACAGTCAGAAGCTAACCCTAGGGAATGGACTTGATCGCTTAAAGTGTCACGTTCGTGAACAAAATATACACATTTTTTCTAAACGACAAGATGGCTACAACAGCCACACAGATTAAGAGCTGGTATCACAGCCCAGTGAGAAAACAAATTATTATTAATAACAAATTATTACCAATAAGATTTCCAATCTATAGAGAAATACAAAAGGCAAAGAGGCTCCTGAAAATAAAAGTTATTTGTTCCTAAACCCTACTTCTTTGCTTGGAGCTATTTCTTAAGAAAGAAACTGCTTCCTTCCCTAACCATATAAAACAATCCCTGAAGTTATTTATAGTGTTCATGGCCCGGAGGCATCACTTGGTTCCCCCACCACAAGCCCAACCATGTGTTACTATATTAAAAAATGTGAAAAAGTAATTATGGGGTATGGGAGCCAGTGTCTGCAGACACAACCTGCCAAAGAGGAAGTGACAGGAAACTTATGCTCCTCATTGCTGCTCAAGCACTGCCCAGGCTCCAGGCTCAGAAGAGAGCAATCTGTTCCAAGAAATAAGAGAGGAGCCTGCCCTGGTGAATCAGAAATACCCCTGTTTCTGAATATACAGTAAACTGGTTTCCATTCCCAGGTCCCCTTAGTTGGTCAGACTTTCCAGTCACGTGGTAAGACCACTCACGCATCCTTCCTGGGCAACTCGACCAGCTGCCTGCCTCAGCTCCCGCTGGACTCGGTAGACTGGGACATACAAGGTTCTAGACTTGGATGAGAGTTGGAAGACCACTAAAACTGGCCCCTGAAATCCTGTCCTCCCACTCTCAGATCCTGATGTCTGCCACCTTGTCCTAAATCAACTTTGTTATTCCTCTCCCCACCTCCACCCCTGGTTCCTTGGCTCCACGTACAGTGAGATGATCCATCTAAGACTGACTTCTGGACTGGTGTCCACAGATTCACAACTCCCTCAGCTGTCCCCCTGGAAGTTGGGCTCTGTCACCATGAGAACACCCATTCTAGCCCTGGAAACAGAGAGGAAAATTCTTCCAAGTATCTGCTCCAGAGAGCAGAAATTCATCAGGGAGAAAAGCCCACATTTCTGGTAGAAAGGCAGTGTTCCCAAGAAGCCTCATCTTAGGAAACATTTATTGAGAGAAATGACATTTTCTCCCCAGGACCTCCATCTGCCTCTGATCTAATCTACAAAAGGGGTTCCCTTCTAATGTTTCAGGAAAAAAGAAACAAGTGCCAACCTTCACAAGAGAGCCTTGGAAAGTTCCTGCTATCTCAGGAAGGCTTCACTTGGAAGTAAGTGCTTGTTGCTATATTTTTATTCAACTCGATCACCTAAATGCAGCACTTCCAAAGAAGCAAAAATTTATGTACCAAGTGACTTCTAAAAATCAGTTTACAGAAATCTTTTTCAAATAAACTTTTAAAGATAATAAGAGTCATAGATGACTGAGAATGCAGAGGATAATGGATGTCAGGAAAATGTCCTCACTTTCTTTAATATAACTAAATAAATCGCATTAATCATTAACATGTTTCCCCAATGGATAATAATTGTGAGCATGAAATGTAGTTTTATATTACAAACACACCAGGCTTGAGATCCTAGTTCACTTTCTGCAGCTTTAGGATATGAATAAATACTGATTTCTAAATTCCCTAAAAATCTTCCCTTCAAGTCTGTGTTTTGACTCTGGGCAATAGTATATATGTAGAATTTATACAGGTATCAATTGATGCAGCCTGAAAGTAGACTTTAAAAATCAGACAGAATGTTCTCGTAAGGCTAATCCACACAGCTTCCCACATTCAGAACTGGTTTATGGCTTTCTGAGATGCCCTGTGTACCTCCCTGACAGCTGAAGAGGAGCTAGTCATCTCATCACCCAGCTTTCCCCCCTTGCATCTCTGGCTCCTAAATGTCAGTTTCTTCACCACTGTAGTGTCCACAGCGCCACCTGCCGAGTGTAGGAAGTATCTCGATGGCTCCCCACTCTCCCTTCGGGGATTTGCTTATTTCAAATCAATCAATGATGGCTAGAAAACATACCCCTAATAAATAAGGAACATACCCTAAAAAAAATAATAGAAGGATCTATAAGATGAGCAAGATACCAACTCACAGAAGCTTAACACGACCCAACATGTTCTCCGGAAGCAAAAGTCTGGCTCTTCTAAAGACAATATTTAAAAAGTTAAACCTGGTGTTTGCAAATTTGCTTCACGCAGGTTGGCAACAGGACTCTATACGAGAATATTTTTTAGAATATTAGACCAGGCGGCGCCTAGGTGGCTCAGTTGGTTAAGCGACTGCCTTCGGCTCAGGTCATGATCCCGGAGACCCGGGATCGAACCCCACATCGGTCTCCCTGCTTGGCGGGAAGCCTGCTTCTCCCTCTCTCACTTCCCTTGCTTGTGTTCCCTCTCTGGCTGTGTTTCTCTCTGTCAAATAAATAAAATCTTAAAAAGAATATTAGACTAAAGACCTCAAAATTTTTCAAGATTCTATACAGCAATCCTGGACTTCTACTTTCCCCCTTTCATCTAGATGAGTATCTTCTGCTTTTAAAAGATATGAAATTTGCCATCATAATTGGTTAGATAGGAATAAAAGCTTTAACTCAATCCCTTGACTTTGATTCATAGCAGTTCTTTCTCCACCAAAAGTTACTGTACCTTCACTGCCAAGAGAAACCTGCGAGCCATCCATACAAATGATAGAGACAAAGGTATCTACTTCTACAGGCACGTGTGAATACAATACCCTTCCTCCCATACTCAACCTTTCAGATGGTTTAACTATTTCCCAGATGTCAGCAATCTTCCATTTCCATCTCAGAACTTAGCAGGGCAAAAGATAAGAGAGGATAAACTTTAGCACCCACAACTAATGAATATGAATATGGCCATTCTTGCAAGCTTTACAGGGGACAACTTAACATACCAGGGAATTTTTTGTTTCAAGGTTCCTGACAAGCATTAGCCAATCAAGTTTCCTAACAATCTCCTGGGGTCTAGACTGGCAAAGGATCACTATTATCCCTCCAGCAGGTAGGCAAAACAAGATGCCCAGAGGTTACCATTTCAACATCATTCTGTGTCATCACTATCCTGAAATCGCACTGGTGATTTCAGGATAGTGATGACTATCCTGAAAAAGGTGCTGCAAGTGATGACTATCCTGAAAAAGGTGCTGCAAGATGCTTCTCACTGACTGAGTGCAAAACGAGAAATACGCCCAAGCTGGGAGGCCCTGAGAGCTTGGAAGACTACTGAACCAATGATTATTTGGTAATGATCTTATCAGAGCAGAGGATTTTAGAAATGTAGATCTCTACCTAAAGAAAATATAGCGATAAGATTTAGATTGCACCTGAGTAATAATTTTAAAGAAATTTCTGTATTTATTGGTTTAAGATTTACTTGAAGAGTTTGTTGGGTTTCTTTTTTTCTCCCCTACTCATTGCTAATTAAAGGTGAACTGTGGAAACTAGAGATAGAGGATAAATATCACATATGTGATCTTCCGCCTTGAGCTCTGGCACGGTATTCCATTTCAATTTTGTTTGTGTTTGCTTTGCTCTTTTTAAAAGTATAACCTAGAACCTGACATTTTCCTGTTTTCTACAAAATTCAGGAACTATCACATTTTCTTTTTTTTTCTTCCTTAAATCTATAAACTTCAAACTACTTTCTGCCAAGTTGGCAAAGCTCCAGTCAGCCCTTCACCACTGCAATTAAAGTGATTTTCCATCCAAATATAACCCTGACAAGAGAGACATTATAAGAGCTCTATATAAATCTATTTTAATAGAGAAGTTCCCTCACTGAGCATATTTTTATACTAATCACAAACATGTACACATCCTCACAAGTATTCAGATTATTCTATGAATTATCAGTCAAAAGGACAGCAGTGGTCACTATATAAGAGGGAAACTGAATTGAGGATCCTCCTTTGAAACAAGCAGTACCTAGAAAGAAAGAGAGAGAGAGAGAGAAGAGGCTTTTTATTTCTTTCAAAATTGATATAACATAAAGCAAATTAAACCCCTGGTAGAGCCAGACAAAGTCAAGCAATAGATCAACTTCGAGGAGTCGGTGCAGCAGGGAATGCTGTGTTACAAAGCATTATTCTTATGTTCATCGCTGCTTCCCGAAAATGCGCAAAGCTCCAACATTTGTTCACTTGGTACAGGATTCACTTCTCAGCTGAGGAGGACCTTAGGAACAGTACACTTAGCACTCTGCAGTTATTTGACCTATTTTACTAATGTGTTTGGGAAGGAGGTTAATTAACAGTGGATGGCTATATCCTTAAGCTTAATTTTTCCAACAGCCCTGCTCATAAAAGGAAAAATTGAGTATGTATTGAAGGAAGCAAGCAATTAAGTTGCACAAATAGTGAGCTCATTGAACTGCAGCTGACTTCTATCATGTCAAAGAACAACTAAACACAGAAGCAATAAAAAGATTGTTGCCACGACCACCACTGAGAACCGACTGGCAATAAAGATGAATAACTTCCTACTTGAAGATTACTTGATTAAAGCTCTTCAGAAACCAAATGTTACACATAGACATACATGGAGCAAAATATTTTAATGCGCATTTGGCAGGTTCAGAAACATTTTATAGCCGATTTTAAATGAAGGTTTATACAACAACAGTAAACTCCCCTTGAAACAGCCTTTCCAACTGCTGTTCTCGCAAGCAAGCCGCTGTGTTCCTGGGGAAATCTTGAACTGCACTGTGGGATAAAAGTCCCATACCTCACAGAGTAAAGGGAGGGTGATGGGGAGCGGAATTCCACAGGACTGGGTCCTCTGAAACCAAACCCAAGAGCACAGCCAGAGAAGCCCATTCAGATGGCTGTGACCCTTAAAGGCAAGTAAACAGACTCCCTGTAGCAATAACCAGGAAATCTCTCTCTCCCCAGCAACACTCTGCTCCCCTACCCACCTCCCAAGGCTCGGAAAGGTCAAGTTTTAGCCCAAGCTCTCCTTCAAAAAAGTGTACTCTCATCTAGGAGTTCAATACAGGTTGGCATCAGAACTGGCTCCCAGGACTATCGGTGTCAGCGAGGTGGGACAGGCATGATTTGACAAGGAAAATGTGTCTGACAGGGGATTCAGCTCTCAGCTTACAAGTGTCTATGGACATGTCTGGAGAATATCAGCGTCTTTGAGGGCTAGACCCCAGCACTTACCTGCTGCCTTTAGGGGGAATACCATGAAGAATTAGAAAAGACAAAAAGGATGAGGATTTTGCCATGAAAGCTGCTCATGAGCTAACATTTAAAAGAAAAAAATACGAAGAAGCTGCCCTTTACATTACTGTCTGCAGACCCACTATGTGGAGAATTAGAGCCAGTCTACCACAAATAAACCAGTCCAGCACCTCATCTCAATTCTGTCCCCACCGCTACTCCATCTCTAAACACTGAGGAAGGCTGACAGTGGGCTTCTCTTCTGAGCATTTTCCCCTGGTGGGCATTTAAAGGACCAGAACGTTGAGATTCTGATGAGTGGGTCTCCCCCTTCCTCGGCTCTAGCCCCACTTCCCTCATTCAGAAACTTTGCAGTGAGATTCTGTAGGGCACCTCCTTTTGTTTCACACAGCACCCTTCAGTATGTTTGGTATATGGCAAGTGTTTAATGCATCTTTGGGGGCTAGAAGCAGTAGGAAAGGCTGATATTTATGTCCTTTCTGAAGATTTCTTTTATCTTAGCCATTCCTGTTGAAATAATCAAGGGAATCAAAACTAGAGAAGCAAGTTTGTGCCACAGCATTAAAAAAAAAAAAAAAATTCTCAATTTTTCTTGGATGGAAAACGGGACCTAAGATGGCCTAAGAAGTTGTTAAGCACAGAAAGCACATGGTCCCTTAACTTCGCAATCTGGTTAGACAGATCTACCCTTTACACAATATTTTCTAAAAATTCAGAACTGAATTTGAGCTTCAAATTTTTAAATATTTAATTTGAGGAAGTCTAGCTACAGACTAAATTCATACTACAAACTTTGGAAGAGCTTTATCAATGAAAAGTAGGTATTTATAATTTTAGTAACATTCTTCCTCGCCACCTCTCAAGAGGACTAGGCACTGGATATGTGGCATGCAAATCTGATAAAGAAATAAGTTAGGAAAGAGTTTGAATATTTATATAAATTCTGTTTCATTCTTCAACTGAAGAAAGTTCAGTGGTATACTCCCTTCCTTCCATTTCAGTGTCTCCACCTTAAAGGTCTGTATGGGCATTGAACTCCAGGTACTCCACTAAGACTTTCTAACCCTGTGCACTAAAATTCTGGAGATGGAATGACTTGTACAGCACCAGAAGGGGGATGGAGAAAGAAAGCAACAACTGTTCAGAGATGGGAACCGTCTGCTCTCTGGAAACCCCTCCAGGCTTAGATTCACTATCCAAACTCCAGGGTCCAAGACTCTTCAGTCCCCCTGCATTAAGAGAACAAGAAAAATGCCTAGGGAAGCCCACGGTTTCCTTCTTCATAGAGGAAAGGAAGCAGCAGAGGTAGCAGACGCCCATGTGCAGCCAGCACTTCCTCAGGAGCTGGTGTCCATTTCCACCCACTGGGATGGAGTCTGGCAGCTTCATAACCGGCAGGAGACATCTGATCCAAGAATCCAGTCTGGCTCCAATTCTAGCCTTGTAAAGGCCAGTTCTGTCTACCTCTGAGAATCCTTAGAAGCATTAGTAAGAATTTCAAACTGCCTCATCCTCAAGAGTATGGCCAGAGAAAGAAGAGTTAGGTCTAAGAATCCATCTTGAGTAAAGCTCAAGATACTCTTCAGAAATACCTTGGTATTAGGTAAAAGAGAAATACATTCAGAAGGGAGAGAGAGAAAACACATCTTTTCTTCTCCTCTCTGGAGGAGCCAGAGAGTGTTGAGGCCCGAAATCAAAAGCAAAATAGGGTGCAATTCTAAAACGGAATTTAGAGCAAATGGCTATGAAGTTTGTTCTTCAAGAAACAAAAGAAATGGTGTGTATAATCAAAGTGTATTTAAAAGGTCAATTTAAGCACTAATTCCTTCTCCTTCAAACTTCCTCTCTTAAATTTCCTTATCTCAGTTCGTGGTTTCTCCATTTACCAACCACCCTAAAGTAGAAATTTCCGTCACTTAATGTATCGCACCACATTCAATTCTAGACTTAGTAGGTGTCTTGGATTCTACTCTTACTTCTGCTTCTACTATCACTGTCCCACATCATGTCGTCTCTACCTGGATTACTAGAATAGCCCCCAATGGGTCTCCCATCATCACTTGCTTTCTCTACTCCAAATTATTTGTCACATCCCTGACAGTTAACTTCCTAAGGTACAGTTATAACTGTGGTGCACCCTCACAGTCCAAAAGTTTTTACTAGTTACCTGTTTTCTTTTAGAATAAAGTCCAAATATCTGAGGACAGCATTCAAGTGCACTAATAAATAGAAAGTGTTCTATACTTCAACAGTGACCTGCCATTTCTCCTCACACACAGCTAATGCTCTACCCAGAACGGATTCACCTCCTTTTCAGAATCTTGTCATGGATTTTTGTACATCTGACTTTGTGCTCTTCCTCTAGCTTATCTCTTCAAATCCTGCTTCTGCTCTAAAGACTAATTCAAATTATTACCACTGCCAGGAAGCCCTACCCGATTCCCAGGCAAAACAAATGTTCCCTCCTCAGAGCATATGTAACACTTTGTTACAATATTTCTCCCAGTCTGACTTGTATTCATTATCATAGAATTTTCCATCTCCTCCTAAAGGATAGAGACAGTGGTTAATTCCTCTCAAGGTGGTCTTGGGTGCCTAGCATTGGGCCGTAAACAAAGTAGGCATTTATTTCATGAATGGCTCCAGCACTGAACTGACCAGTCGAGAAATGATTACTTTTCACAAAAAGCTGAACCATGGATAAAAGACCAAAACAAGAATCACAATCAAGGAAAACTTGGAGGGAAGAAAGGAACCTCAGTAAATGCTACTCAAACTGAGGCCCATGAATAAGTCTTTCATCAAAGAATAAAGATTGCTTAATCCATTGCTTCTTAACATTTTTGTATTTACACATTCTTGTGAAGGGCTTGACTAGGGTTGAGAATTGCCCTGACCAAATGGGGAGACCACCTCTTTTCCAGCAGTAGAGACAAATCTGCATCCGAAAGGATTCGATAAAGGCGCAGCAGATAAAAATAATAAAATATTATATATAAAAATATTGCTATACAACATATATATACACATATATGTCTAAGATACTGTTCATTTAAACATCTTTACACACAGAGATCTAATGTCGTCTTAATAAATCAAATATTTAGTGCATATTTTTGCCATCATTTCAAAGAGAGGAAAAAAGCTACGAACTAAAACTATCTCCTTAGCCTTATTGGCATTAAGTAATCAAATTCCCTGCTACTCAGAAATCCGAGACAGGCTTATTGCTGTTCTCATTCTCGCTTGGAATGAAAAAATGAACTCAAACTTCCAAAAGAAAACCATAATTTTCCAGCATCTTCTCATATGAGTCTTGCCCCTCCCCTGAAACTTTTGAGTCAACTCTTCCTGAGATGAATCACGTTAAGAAATGAATCTCTTAATTGCACCACATAAGCTAAACAGTAAGCCATGACCTCATCACCCTGGATGTAATAAAAGGGCAGAGACACTCAGGCATTTCAACAACATCTTAATTCCTGCACTGTTCTGGTTTATTATAAAGCAGGCCTGTGTGCAAGAAGACATTTTTAAAAATGCTTTTATCTCCAGCTTGCATGTTAGTAGATCTCATGGTCTCATATCTCTGCAGATAGAAGTCTGAACTGTGCAAAAGCTAAATAGACAGACCAATGAATTTACCTGGGAAAACAAGAAACCCAATCTTGAAATGACACTTGGACTTAAGAGGAGTGATGAGAACAAGCACCTCAAACTCCACAATTATTCCCCAGGCTCAAGCTAAAAACAAAACCTGGAACTGAACTGTCTGAATGCCATAGCCAGACTCGACAAGAAGCAATAGGAAGCTGGAGAAGAAATGCGGAGAAGCACAATACTACACCCCTTGGCTGGCACATCATTTTCTGACCTTTGATTTACCATGAAGTCCTTCTTCCAATGAGTATACTATTATTCTTATTTTTGCTAGAAGTAGCATCGGTAGGTCCCATCTATATATGGAGACCTCTACAGTGTATCCCATATAAGCGCAAATGTCTATCTACTCTGCACCTAGTACTGATGAAAAATTCCTAAAAGAATGGTCCAGTGAGAGAAATAAAGTATTCTGGATAATTTTGCAAGAAAGTTCATCTTTGCCTATGGAAGAAAATGTATTTGTACCACATCTATAAGTAACTCCAAATACAGACATTTCAACAGGAGTTAATACTTGAGCCTGTCAAATCACAAAAATACATTTAACTTGTTTAGGAGGATAGAAATTGCCACCAGCATACAAAGGAAGTACTGAGAGGTACAACAAAAACAGAATCAGCAGAATCCAGTCATTCCATAGGCTCAACAACAGACCTGGGTGACTATTCTTCCTCTGTATCATTTCCCAGCCATAGAACGCATTGTTCCAAGCGTTTTTTAGATGCTGCTCTCGATTGCAAAGAGCTGCGAGCTTGCTGTTTCACATTCCACCGCTTATCGCTGTTGGGAGCCTTGACCGATGGGCCTCCTGTTCTGACTGTCCCAGTCACAACTGAGCCTTTACCTTTAGTCTGGCCTCATGGGAGAGAGCAGAAAAATTAAAAACCTACCTGGAGACACACAGCCCCAAGGTCTTGGTGTCACGCTGCAGCCCACAGAGCAGAGAGATGGAGAATTTCAGTTTCACCATCTTTGAAAAGGGAATAGTCACTTCAGTTCTGATACTCAACTCAAAGCAGGGATTTACCCCCCCCCAAAATGTATCTACAGACAGATGCCCTGGCACAAACCAGGCATGTATTTTATGAGAACTGTCCAGAAAGAGTCGAGCAGATTGTTAGCAGAGACCAGAAAGATTTTGCCTCATAATCAAGATTAAATCCCTTTCTGTGACTATAGTGTTTGTGATTGATGTGGCCTTGAAATTACTAAAATTAAGAAAGGTGCTTTGCTCTAATCAACTGTGACATACACTATTTTCAACAGTGGCATTTCTGCAAAAAAAGGAGAAATGGGGGGAAAGCCTATTGTAAAAATCTTTTATGCAAGCACCTTGAAACAGCTCCTTTCGGGGATGAGTCAGGCATCTTCAAAACAGCACTGTCTCAATTCCAAAGAATTTAAGGAAGACAATACCCCAAGCTCCACATAGTTGTTAAAGTTATGGTATGTATCATTTAACAGAAGCATTGACCCTGAGGCAACATAAACACATGAAACTTTCCTTTCTTCCTCTACCCGTTCAATGCTGAAAGGCAGCACAAGGAAAGGAGGAAAGGGGTTTCAACTTCCTGGGGTCCCCTTCCTGATAATAAAGTTCCTCCTCACAAAGTAGGAATAAGGAAAAACCTGTGCATTTCTACAGTTTCCAAGACACCTCATGATTTCTTAAATAGAAAAGAGTGTGTTGAGAATATTTCAAAACAAAAGGGAACCATAACAAAGAAAGTTGAACTTAAGTACAACATCAGCTGATACTTCTAGAGGAATGGAGGGATGCTAAAGTGAGAAAAAGAGACTCAATATTCAAGACCGTGATAAGAGTCCACGAGCTTACTTTAGTGCTAGCCCACGATGTTTTCTCACCAACCTTTAAGCGCAGAAGAAAATGGTATGCGTATAAAGAATCAGGGACTGAGATATTCTTGTTTCTCTTTCTGTTTTCACTGTTTACAAAGCGACCTTGAGCAGCCCTCGTTTATCTTCGCGGCTGTTTGCTGACTTGTGGTGTTTAGATCAAGTTTTGATACGTGTGTCTTTAGCTGGCCACGAAAAGGAAGCTGGTGCAGAGGCCAGAAGCAGGGAGAGAGAAATTGCAGGGCTTATCAAGTCATCCGAAAGGCCTTGTTGTGCTCATCCTTTGTAAACAGTAAGACATGTCAGCGTCCCTGGTTGCTGTCATTGCTGACAGTTCTCTAAAGACCAGTAAGTGTTGAATTCTTTAAAGTCAGGTTGCACCCGGTGAGAGAAAGGATAGTGCGAGATGAGGGGGACTTCATGGATATCTGAGTACCTTGGGAAAAGAGAGGAATTGAGGCTTTTCACTCAGCAACCTAATGAAAACTAGACAAATAGTCTTGCATTTAATATGTAGTTTCCACCAATTCGTGCTTCTTTGTTAGGAACAATTCTACCCTCTACAGGAAAAGAGACGGTTCAAAATAACGAAATAATTTCTCATTGACAAGGGAGCTTCAGGTAAAGCAATGCTTAGGAAAGGCAGAGAAGGAAAAAGAAATTGAGTTTATATCACTAGAATTCCATTGCACGATGATTTCATTGCTTTAACTTCATAGACCCCCAAAACTTTATTTGAACAAATAATCAAATGCAAAGGGACAGAGCTAAATAATCCGTCTGGGATAGCCAGGACTGTATGCAAAACACAAAGAATAAAATACAAGTGCTTAAGGAATATAAATGAGAAATTGTGACAAAGAAGAGAAGGACTTGGAAATAAGTTACTAAAGCAGTATCTAGTGCTTATGGAATAATGAGCTTCATATACGCTTCCTTAAAATCCTTTAAAGTATCTTTTGAACAGAGATCTACTTGCGTAAGTTAATATGATCGTTAATATGATCACACACACACAAAACCCTGAGTCATATCATTACTCATCATTTCTAACCTCAGACTCTTAAAATATATAAAATGAAGATTGAACTCTTTTGATGGAAATGGATAACGTGTGTTGAAGTAGAACAAAATCCACATGAGGTCTCAAAATGCCATTATTACAGCAATTGGTAAAGTGCTATATTCAAGACTAATTTTGCCATGACAGTTAAGTTGTAAATTTTGAGGTTTTAATTTAGATTTTAATGTTTCAGAGGAAAGAAAATTTCCAACGTTTCTATCCTCCTCTTTGTAGGAAGGTTTCCTAAATGTATTTGCTCCATTAAAGATCTAAAATGTCCAAGAGGACAAAATGTCTTAGATCCACTTGTATAATATTAGGATCCCAAACTGAGAAGACTCATCCTTTCAATATTAAATTTATGCCTGAAATAAGGATCATCCCTACAAACAATCCCAGAATCTAAGATCCTATTAATTTAATGGTGTAGTTTTTAATCTTGGAGTTTTACGTGTTTCTACATTTTAAACACTCTTTGATGGAACCAAGTCATAAATTATTCTTCCCAAGTTTGTTCTTCTATCCTCTTCTTCCTTGAGACAGCCAGGTCATGTCTTATACACTTATAGGTTAAGCATCGAGCCTGAGAGTCCATCTGAACCACAAATGCAGAGAGCAATTTAAGAAAAATTTTTGCAAATTGCTATTAACTAAATAAAAAGTCACCCCTTTTGCCTAATTTTCCTATAAGCAGAAAAACTAAAGGCCTATTGGCATGGCCTAGACAGACACTGCTGAGCAGCTTTCCAAAGAGCAAATGGTAAAAATAAAATAAAATGAAAAAGATTTGCCTGTCATGGGAGTTGGTCAATAAAATGCAACAGTGTTTATTACAACATTTAAAGTCTGTGATTAAGAACACCAAAAGGCCTAAACTAGAAAGGTTTTCAGCCTGTAATTTCCCTGCAGTCCTGGCCTGTACTTCCTTATGAGTTAGCTCAGCAGGGCTTTTTTCCATGTCCATCATCAGCTTGTAATTATTGCCATTCTCAAAGCTATGCCAGATGGGTCTTTAGAAGCAGGCATGCAGCTTGTTTATGAGAGAAAGAGCTGTAATATTACTCTACACAGAGACCTATCTGGTCCCACTCAAAGAGCCCTGCTCCTCCCTCCCCACCCCACCCCCAAACCCACCCCCACGACTATTCTGTCTTCCTCCCCTAGACAACCCTCTCAGTTTCAGCTCCCTGTCCCAGCTGAATGGCTTGGTGAAGGGCTGTGACCATGGGAGCCAAGAGATATCTGTATCTCCAAGCATATGGCCTCATCGTCACCTTTCACTATTCACATATGGAAATAAGGCCAATACCCAAGGGAAAGACGCACTGTGGACTCTTTTCCCTACATATTCTTGTGCAGAAGCTTTATTTAAAACACCAGAGCTGCACGTCTACTTTTCAGAACACCCATCTCCCTAGATACCACAACTGTGCGTTCCATTTCTCTTTTCTAAGAATTCATCATTGGCTGGAAGTGAAATTCCCAGCAAGATTCTCAAGGACAAACCTTTACTCACTTTGTCTGGTAGAAGGATAAACATTTGTAAGAAGGTTGAGGTCAAGGAGCTGTGCAAAGCAACAGCGGCAAAGGCAGAAGTGCCTAACCGGGGGTTCATTTGGTGATAGGCCTGGGGTGTTAGGTATCCCAGAGGGCCAAGCAGAGCTTCAATCAGCAGTTAATGAGGCAAGACCTGCAACAGATAGCCACTTTTAACTTACAAAAGCTTTTAGATGTCTCTGTTTACTTTGATCCATTTCAGTTCATTTGAGCCTGGTTAGGGTGCATTTTCCTTTTTTTTTTTCCCTCCTTAGATAAACCCTCTGCTCCCACCCCATCTCTACCCCACCTCCCAAACAATAGTATCATTTACCAACTTTATACTTAAGTTTTGAGATCTTCTGTCAAGGTCGGCAACAATTGTATAATACACAAGGAGAGGAAGACCGGTAGCACAGTTGGCCTATAGAATGGTAATTTCAAAATCCCACCAGTGAAAGATAAATGAAAAGGAGGCTGGGCAGGAAAGGCTGCATTTTCAAACAGATTTAGTTATTTGTTTCTGATTAGGTGAAGTACATGTTCTTTTATCTCTTGTTATTTTACCCATGTGATGACCAGAGAGCTTTCTTTGTTAAACTGTTTCAGAACGGATAAAACTAATTTACTGGAATGTGAAATAATCCCGAAAGAAACTGTACCTGATGGTCACAGACAAGGAGTTCACTTTAACTGGTCAGAGTTTCCAGGCCCTGGGGCTGGGGAGGGGGCTGGAATTCCCAGCCCGGAAGCAGAGAGCGCCTGCGCTGAGGGATTTGCACGTGGGTCCCGCTCCTAACACAAATACTCTTGAGTAATGAGTTTTAATTAGCTTGGCTTGGTGTCTGACCCCACTGTACCATGGCCCAGACCTAGAGGGGATCGCCCCACCCCAGAGGTGCAGATAAAGGTCCTGGAATCCTTCCCAGCATGCTCTGGGCGACCTCTCAATCCCGGCATGCCCCAGGCCACCCATCTTCCCAGCATGCCCAGAGAGGCTCTTCCTCCGACCTCACCGCTTTGTTTTTGTTT
The DNA here is from genome assembly GCA_004023965.1 of Spilogale gracilis. NCBI lineage: Eukaryota > Metazoa > Chordata > Mammalia > Carnivora > Mephitidae > Spilogale > Spilogale gracilis. The sequence continues at coordinate 54,676 of PITA01006333.1, forward strand.
GTAGCGCCTAATATACACCCTTTTCCTCTTTGTCTTTCTCCTTCCTGTGCCACTTCCCAGTACACCTTTTCTTTGTTCAGAATATTGTATTTGAGGCAGCTGTGTATTTAAAAACAAAACAAACCTTTGGTCATCTAGCCAGCAAAATTAATTTCACAAATACACACGGGCAAGTTTGGTTTGACATATATAGTTCTTAAAAATGTACTTTTCTCAAGTGAACCATATTCCTCTTTTCCACTCCCCAACCGTGTACTGACATCTACATTTCCAGGAAGTATTATGAAGACATAAAAGCTAGTGGAAGGAACAGGATGAAATCTTTCTGCACCTCTACCCTTAAATAAATCGCAGCTACTTTTAAATGTTCTCTTTGAATTTCTGTCCAGTGAAGACCCTGAGGAATCATTAGGGAAGTAGAAGTTAGGAAATCCAATTTCTACTTTGAGTCCTTGTTGAAAAGGTAAGGACTAAGTGTTCAACATTGATTTCATGTTACCTGCCAAGAAGGTTCTTAGGCACTGAAGGTGCCTTATCTCTAGCTCTCACATTAGGACCTCAACAGTAATGATTTACACATATTTTGTTCTTTACCAAGTCTTTAAAATGAAATTTAGATGAGTTTATCACTAAAGAATATTGAACTCTTTGGTTAAAAGGCATTAAGTTCAGTGAAAGCAGATCCAGACATTTTAAACTATATTCATGAGAACAATAATAGTAACAGATAATATTTATTCAATGCTTATTAAGGGTCAACTGCTCTAAATGCTTTAGGATTCTGCATAATTTGTAAAATGTTTAACATGCGAGCTTACCTAATTCTTGCAGTTAATGATGGTGGCAGTTGCTAAGCTGCAGGCCAAGTTTTTCCTTTCATTCATGGTCTAGAGAGAGATGACATGGGCATGTTGAGTCACTCAAAACAGGCTCAAACCACCCCAAGGAGTTTGCCTGATGAAAGGTTTTCTTTTCCTTCAAAGCCACTTCCTGTGTCACATGACCTATATCACTCCAAAGATAATAACACTGCAAGCTTCCAGAACACTTTTATCCAAAGATCTCAAAGCATGTTCAAATGTTAATTAAGCCTTCACCATCCTGGAAGATAGCAATGCCAATCTTGCTGTTTAAATACTGTATTCCAGAACACAGGTTGTTCTAATCACTAAGAGGGAAAATGGAGGCCTCTCTGAGCAAATTCAGGCCATAAACCACCACCCAAACACTTATGACACCCAAAATTCTCCTACCTCTTTTGGGAAACCACCACTGCGTCTTTATTCTAAATTGTTCCTTACTCCCACTGATTGTTTCCACTGGAAGAACCATATCCAAGAAAAAAAAAGAAGAAACAAAAGGCTTTCTAATAGTTCTACTTTGATAGGGATAGAAATGTAGGTAGAAATATATGCAATGTATATCTGCAAATATGTAAGCATTCTCAACAAAGGTTCATTTTCAACATTTCAAGCTAGGTTCCTTTGTTACATGCTTTTTCATTTATCGTGATGACCAGAAGGGGGAAAAATTAACCAACTTTTCCCAAGGCTTCAATATGACTGTTCAGACCAAGTTAGTCTGCCCTCCTGTTTCATAGGCCTCCTGGACTGCTCTGATATAGCCGGAGAGCAGTGAGATTTCAGGCAGTTTATGTATCCTTTTGTCTGGTTAAAGGAAGGCCATGAAGCACCCAACATCCCTCAAGATTTGCCTTGCCTCCTTTCCCAGTTTCATCTCCCTTCACTCTGCCACACTGGCTTTCTCTCTATCCTTCCAAAAGGTCAATTTTTTTTTCCCACCCCAGTGCCTTTGCATGGGATTTTCCTGCTGCCTGGAATGCTTTATCTCCTATTCTTAATAAAACTCCCACTCTTAGTTTCCCAGATTAAAGGTCACTTCTTCAGAGAAGACTTACCTTTCTATTATTAAATCAGCTTCTATTATTCTCTCTACTGACAGACTGTTTAGGTTATGATATAATGAGATTTTCTGTTTAGTGTCTCCCTTATGGATTATAAACTCCAAGAAAACATAGACTTTGTCTGTTCTGTTCAGCACTGCGTGACTCAGGACGGGCACTTTGAATGCCCTCAGAAAATATCTGTTGCATAAACTGACTGAATGTTTCTTTTTAACCTGGTTTATAAGTCACATTTTTCTCTTGAAGTGTTATTATAGGATCTAGAGGACAAGAGAGAAATAGATATCAGAAGTTTGGTTGTCATCATTTATGTTCTTAGTTTCTTTCTATCAAAATTGGGAATAGAAAACAATCTTAGAACTATTTGAGTAAATATGACTTCTAGTATATTCTCAGCAAGGTAGGTGTTTTACCTACATTACCTTATTTACCACTCACAACAACCTTAACAGATGGAAGCTACTACCTGTTCTCATTTTGTGGTCATGAGCACTAAGTAATTTGCCCATCTCTCTAAATCTCCTCATTCCACTTATATATTGAGCACCCACTGTTTGCCAGGCACTGCAGTGATAGAGGAAAGAATAAGAGAGTTATGGCCTCCTAATTGGAGCCTTTGTCCTTGGTCCCACCAAAGTATTAATAGCACAGTGCATTCTGGCATGTAGTTGGTGCTCAATAAATATTTAAACAGCGTGAATCGGGGTTTAAAAAAAAAGACTCAAGAACTACGACAGAATCCCTTTAGAGTTTAAAAGCTCCCAAAAAACTGCTACAATACTGAGGCTCATTACATGACTTTCCCAGGGGACATATGATTTGCCATTCATTCTGTAAAGATGTAGAGTGCAGAAGGAGGTCACGAATCACTCCAACTTTCTAATAAAAAATACAATGATAGATGATGAGCATTTTAATTAATGG
>PITA01006333.1:64725-79155 GCA_004023965.1 Spilogale gracilis
AGAAAGGAAGGAAGAAATTAAGAAATAGAAAGAAAGAAAGAAAGAAAGAAAGAAAGAAAGAAAGAAAGAAAAGAAAGAAAGAAAGGAGGAAAGAAAGGAAAGGAAAGGAAACGAACGGAAAAGAAACAAAAGGAAAAGAAACGAAAGGAAAAGAAAGGAAGGAAGAAATTAAGAAATAGAAAGAAAGAAAGAAAGAAAGAAAGAAAGAAAGAAAGAAAGAAAGAAAGAGGGGAGAGGAAGGAAGGAGGGGAGGAGGGAGAGAGAAAAGGAAGGAGGGAGGGAGAAAAGGAAGGAAGGAAGGGAGAGAGGAAGGGAAGTGAGGAAGGAAGGAAGGAAGAAAAAGTGATGGAGGGAGGGAGGGAGGAAGGGTGGGAGAAAGGAAGGGAGGGGGGGAAAGAGGCACATAGGGGAAAGCAGCCCCTTCTTCCTCTAGGTCTGGTAACTGTAAGCATCCTAACCATCTAGCAACCATGAAAGGAATCCATCTGAGAACAGAACTGACATGTTCAAGGTGACACAGCAAGACGGTGTAAAGAACCTGGGTCCTTGAATTTACCAACCCTAGAGCTCCCTGACTACCAGGCTGCTTCTTATGTGAAGTAAGAACTTTTTCTCATCACTTAAGTCATTTTGAGTCAGGCTTTCCATGTGTTTGAAGATGACCTCGTCCACTGCGGCACTGATGAGTGGGACAACGCACTTACCAGTGTGAGATCAAGAAGCCAGGCATGGGAAGACTGAACAAGAGAAAAAGCTTTTGTGTGACGGCAGTTGCAATTCTGGATGCAGTATAATGTCTGTCACTTAAGTTTGTTTTCCTGTCTGGCCACCCATTGGGTTTGGGGATCATGAATAAATATTAAAAGACCCATTCATTTTTTTACAATTCCATAAGCAGCATCCTCCCTCCCTTCAGCACCACACCTGACAGAATATATGATAGAGGCAGATTCTTCCCTAGTTTAAAACCAACATCTGACAGCATGCAAGCTCCAGAGCTTCAGTGTTTCCCTGCAGTGAGAGGCACTCATGCTTGGACACCCGCCAAGAGATGGCGCTGAGAGGGAGAGGAGCAGGGCTGTCCACAGAGCCTGCACCCCCCATAGCAGACACAGTGTCCAGCAGGCGCAGGACAGAACCTGCCAAAGGACCGTAGTGACCAATGGCGCACCACACTGCCCGGCAGGATGGCGGGGTTTGAGTGATTGCTATTTCTGTCACTTCATCCATACCTATAAGTGTCCAAAAAGAAAGTGAGTGAGCAGAGAGAATACCTTCGTGGCCCACTAAGAAGGGAGCCAGCCTAATATTTTCATGGAAGTTCCAGCAAACTAATACACTGCATAAAGTATGAAAGTGCCCATTTTGAGTAGTTTTTCTTTGAGTCTACCCAAGGAGGGAGAAAAAGGTAATGTATTAAGAGGACAAGAATCTATTAACCACATGAACTTCCAGATAATTCTGGTCACAGAAATCATTGCCTGAAACTTTGTTTGATGTTTTTAAACAGAGAAACCAAAAGGGAAGCCCTACTGAGCTTCAGCCACAGAGGATTTCTTTTTTTAATATTTTGTTTATTTATTGGCGGGGGAAGGAAGAGAGCACAAGCAGGGGGAGCAACAGAGGGAGAGGGAGAAGGGCTCGATCCCAGGACCCTGGAATCATGACCAGTGGTAAAGGCAGACGCTTAACCAACTGAGCCACCCAGGCGCCCAGTCATGGAGGATTTTAAGTTGCACATTTTTGGGACAAGCAACCTGGAACTATAACACTAGAAAATTTAAGGAATTAAGCCTCCCTAAAATTCACTTCAAATCTGTACTGAACCAATATTATGTATACTGTGTTCCCAAATCTGCTTCCCTTACTCCTGCCGCCCACATCATGTAGGGTGTGTGTGGCCTTAAAGATCCAAGGTCATGATGAACAGCATACCACCTCTTGCATTCTGTCCCGATGGACCTTCCCGAAAGAGAAACTGGGAGGTCAAATCCTATGTTTGCCTAACCCTGGAACAGAGGAAGCCGGTTTCTACCATCAAGAGTCCAGTGAACAAAGCAAAGAGAAAGCAACAGGATGCCATCACGATGAGACTTCAAAACGGTCTGAGGTGACAGAACACTAGTGACACAATTAGCAATACCTTCTACTTTAATCTTTTTACCTTTCCTAACCTACTAAATGAATCGCACTTCAGGGAAAGATTGAGGTAAATGGGAAATAGCATATTCATTTGGAACATGTCCAGTCTGAAAAAAACAGGCACTGATCGTGGTATGGTCTAGAGCGATGTTCTATTATATTTGTAAATGAACTTGAAAAAGAGTAATTCTGTAAGCACTAGTTATTCCAAAAGGAATTGGCTGGTCCCGGTGTGGGCTTGCAGGGAGTAAGGCTTGCATCATTTGTTTGACGTTTTTAAACAGAGAAACCAAAAGGGAAGCCCTACTGAGGTCAGGATCCAGCAGCTCAATCAGAATCAGGCAGGACTGGTAGAGTCCGGGGGAGCAGAAGGCAGAGTCTGGGTGAAAGCACAGAGCCATGTTCAAGAGATCATGTGGCAATAAAACCAAAAAAGTAGAATTCGACACAAGATCAAGGGGCTGGCTCTAGGCCAGGTACAAGCGAAGAAGCCAGAAGAGTGAAGGAAGAGAAGGGGGGAAAGTAGGGCTCGAGGTAGTAGAGTTCAGAAAGTTTGCTGTGTAAAGATCAGATGCCCAAAAGATTTTTTTACCAGGTCTGGTCACATGCATTGCTATGGTTATTCTGGCTTAAAGGAATAGGTAAAGGGAAAATGGAATGACTCAAGGGAACATAAATTCCAGAATAACTCTGGCCTCTCTGTCACCACCCTGAACCATCTTGACTCTCCACTTCACTTCTCATACATAAAATGTATGGCCAACAAATAAGTCTTACATATAGACAGGCATAAACCAATGTTTAAAATGGAACTTCAAGGAGAGTTTCAAATATGTTGCAAGGGAGGTCCAAAAGAAAAAAAAAAAAAAACTCACTTCAAATCAAGAAAAGAACAGAAGAAAATATGCTAAGATTTTTGAGCACCCACTATGGGCCAGGCACAGATTCTCATCACAGTCCTGAAATACCATCAGCCCCCATCATTACAGGAGGAAACTGAGACTCCTACGGTCCATCCCCAGATAGTCTAGGAGAGACAGATGCAAGGCCAAATACAACTCCAAATCTTCCTCTTGTGAGAACCAGGGCAGTTTCAGGCCAAGGAAATGGCATGTGGTCTGAAGCTTGCAAGAGGGCTAGCAGAAGCCAAAGAGGAGTTGCCAGAGCTGAGCATTCTAGGAGAGGAAACAAAGTGAACAAAAGGGGACCAGTTGGAAAGGCGGCTATTGTCAGAAAATGCAGAATAGAGCTAGTTGGAACAGCAGCGCAACAGTGAGAGGCACAGAAGAAAGCAATGCAAGGGTGAACTGTGTTCAGAGCCTGGAAATTCTTCCCCACAAGTCCATGTATCACCCTGGTGCTGCCCTGTGTTCTCCGGACGCTGCCGAGGGTCCCCTGGAGCAAATCACTGCGGGTCCAATTCAAGTTCGTACCTAGTTTTCTGGACTCCTCAACCTGCCCCCAATCAGCCAGCCACAAGGGCCCTCCTGGGGGTCAGGGGAAGACTGGAAACAAAGGTTCCACCTGGCAAACAGCCAGGGGAGACCTCATTCTTGGGCTTTTACGGCATGTTTTGTTTTCAAAGACTATTTCAGCTTCTGGAATATCACACTTATTTAAAATTCTATGATCTATAGTGATGAAACTCCTCGGTTCATCCCTGGGGCTCCCAGGCTGTCACATAAACTAGTGTTTTACTTCTAGCTTATACCTCAGAGAGTCTGGAGACTACTGGAGCTTTTATATGTGTCCCCGAGAGGGTCACAGTGTTGCCATCCCTCCACAGGCTTCTTCTGCAGTCTGTGCCTCTGACCTCCGTGCTCATCTGTTTCCCATGATTCCTACCGGGTCCCAGGGCAGAGCAGTATAACATAGTACAGCATAATTCACTTTTATGGAGCATCCTTCATGTGAGCTATCACAGGGAGCTAATCAAATGCTGACGAGAAAGGGTCTGATGCAGGATAAGATTTAAAGGGAGGAACTGATTTAGTGGCTCCAGGGGCAGAAAAGAAATTTCAGATAGATGGGTTAGGCACAGGGAAAGAACAACCCCCGCTGTGGTGAAATGTGGGTGGAGGGAAGTGGCTCCGGCCAAGGAAAAGAACACGGAGGGGTCGAGAAGCAGCTGGCATCCCGAGAAACAATTACCAACACTTTCACAAGCAAAGGTGATGTGGATTTCATTCAGGAGAGTAAACGAGTCATGAGAAAGCCTTTAGGCCCAAGGAACGGAAACCCCAATCCAAAAGGATTTGAACAACAAGGAGTGTTATGATCTCACATAACAACACATCCTAAGAGACGGTGGCCAGGTTAATTCAGTGGTCCAAAAATGCCATCAAAGTCCCAGACTTTTGTCATCTTTCCATTCTGAAGACCGTAACACGTCAGATTTGTCCTCGAAACTGGTGTTCCCCAGGTCCCAGGAAGGCTGACACAGGTCCAAGCATCACACCTAGCTATGGGAACAACTCAACACAACAATAGGAGGCAACAGAAAAAAGAGAGGCTGTTTCCCAGCTGGTCCACGTTTAAGAGTGAGGAAATTCATCCCAGAAACCCCCAGCAGACTGAGCCCCAAGGTCCCTTTGGCCAGATTTGGAGTCTCACCCGTTTCTAAAATCAAACTCAGGCAAGGACAGGAGCACCATGATTGGTTTAGACCAATCAGGATTCACACTAAGTCACATAAGAGAAGGATGGACACCCAAATCAAGGCTTCACCCATAAGGAAAAGGGAATAATGGCAAATGAGAGGTCAATCCACCCTAACTCACACAAGATGAGCAGGACGAACCTTGTGTCTGTTAACCTCTGGAGAAATAGCATATATCCAATACTTACCTACCTACACGATTCAGATTAACTATTTAGAATTAGGAAGATCATAGTGGGGGAAATAACTCCTACACTGAGGGAGAAAATAAGAATTTCTAAGCAGAAGGGCATACTAGGAAGAGGCAAATTGGGGGGAGCTGAATTTTGGCTTCATTCTAGAGTGAAATTAAACATATTTAAAGATGGGAGGGAAGTACGTTTGGGATCAAGGATTTCTGGCTCTTAGGAGATGAGGCATGGAAAGGGAAAATTTTGATTCTGAATTAAAGAATGTAATGGTAGAGTCAGAGCCTTTGAGAGCAAGAATCTTCTGTTTCTGGAGGCGAAAGGGAGATATGCAAGAATGCATAGCCAAATATCAATCCAGGGACGTGCATATGAGAACTTCTGCGAAGGCCAAAGTGAAGAGTTGTAGAAAACCCACAGGAACAGGAGGAAGGCACATTTTTGGTGGGTGCGGAACCAACTTGAGCTTTATGGGTTCCGAGCTTCTTGCTAATACTGAAACTTTGGGAGTCTGAGTTCATTCACTCTGTGCAAAATTCACCTTCCAAGTATCAAGAAAAAAATTGGCTCCAAAGATTACTGAACACCAAACTAACTCTTAAGAAACCACACAAGGATGAGTTAAGTGTAAATGAATCACAAACACACAGATTGAATTTCTCCTAAACTGCACCAGGGTTTAAAGGCCAAGAGAAAAAGCACTTGAGGCAAAAGACATTTTGGCTTTTGCAGAGCCTAAAATATTTTTAGTGAGTTTGAATCCATTCAATTAACTTAAAGTTCAGCTGAGTTCTTTCTTCCAAACCCGGTGTTCAGCCTAATGATATCTATATATACATAGCCACCATTCCAGAGCTGCCTTATCTTGGAAAGGAAATTGTTTTTTTTATAATATTAACTTCTTGATCCTATGTGATCAAAGGTAACTGAGACAAATATCACCACAATGACAAAAGTATTGTTTCCAATGGCCTGTAATATAAATGGTAGAACTCAAAATTCTATACTCAATTTGGAACACAACATTAACAACCCTCAGAGATATGACAGGTGAAAATAAAGCAGTGTCTTCCAAAATCTTTGCATTTCAAATGTCAGTGAGTTTATAGAGAAATTCTTGTGTCTTTTGATCATCTGTGGGAAGTTATTATTGAGTGTACACTCGGTGGGGATAAATGATAAGGGTGTAAAATTATGTTTCTTTATCAGTTTACTTCTTGTTTTGTTGCTTGGTAATTATCAGGGTGTATTAATGCCACTCAGGTCACTTTCATACCCTCTTTTCCTCCTCTTCGGAGTAGGTGGCCATCCCCAGAAGCCTGTTTTATCTTCTACCATATTAGATTCTTTTTCTCAGATGTACACACATCCTTCCTTATAAGAGATGCTCAAACACTGCAAAGTGAAAACATCATTAATCCTCTGTATTCTACACTAGACTCCTCCACCTTTTGCCTTGCCTACCTCCAGATAAAGCTCCTTCTGCTCTCTTTTTGATCTGCTCAAAATAGCACATAAATAATTAAGCCAATTCTGGCTTAATCTAAGTGTAGAATCTAGAATAGTTGAATTAAAGTAGAGATTCAAGGGCGCCTGGGTGTCTCAGTTGGTTAAGCTACTGTCTTTGGCTCAGGTCCTGATCCCGGAGACCAGGGATCGAGCCCCTCATCGGACTCCCTGTTCAGCGGGAAGCCTGCTTCTCCCTCTCTCGCCGTGTTTCTCTCTGTCAAATAAATAAATAAAACCTTTAAAAAAAAAAAAAAGTAGAGATTCCACATCATTCAGGCATTCCACATCATTCTGTCCATTAATAAGAGTTTGTGAAACTGAAATTGAGGGAAGTTTTGCATTTGAAGTTCTACTCCCTTGGGATATAGAGTGCAGACAGTCTATGCTAAACTATAGTTTTGTGATGATGCTTCCAATAACAACTCAAGTAAGTGACATAGATATAGGTGAATACATCTCACTGAGGTTGAACACATTTGATGTCATAGACACCGTGCCCTTGAATCCTCCAAGGACCAGTGTGGTAGGTTACTCTTACTAAGCCCACGTTACAAATGGGGAGTCTGAATTGCAGAAAAAGTAAGTAACTAGACCAAGGTCATACGCTAGGAAGTGGGGGTGGCAGAATCTGAAGAGATCTGTAGGAGCCCAGGTCTCATCTGTTAATTCACTTCTCACAGGCTCCCGTAAAGCGAAGAAGGATCACTGCAGCTCTTTGGCTGGGGTAAGAATGCAAACGCTAAAATTTTGTTTTATTAGCCTTAATTCAGTTAAGGGGAAGGAAAAGAACCCCCAATTTTTTTTTCAATTAAATTATATTTTACAAGAAAGCCTTGATAAAGCCAGAGGGGGAAGAAAATCTTGCTTCTCCTCTCTCCTTCAAACAAACACCTAAATTGTCCCTCCTAACTCCTGACTTGAGGTGATGGCTTATGCAAGTGATATGAGAGTGGCCTATCTTGATGAAGAAAAAAACCTGATGACAAGTGCATCGGGTTCCTCTGCGTCAGAAGAGAAGAATTCGGGCGCCTGGGTGGCTCAGTTGATTAAGCGACTGCCTTCGGCTCAGGTCATGATCCCAGAGATCCGGGATCGAGTCCCATATCGGGCTCCCTGCTCGGCGGGAAGCCTGCTTCTCCCTCTCTCACTCCCCCTGCTTGTGTTCCCTCTCTGGCTGTGTTTCTCTCTGTCAAATAAATAAAAATCTTTAAAAAAAAAAAAAAAAAGAGAGAAGAATTCCCTACAGCAGGAGACACTCACCATGTCCAGTGGAAAAAAACAAACAAACAAAAAAAGATCACAGATCTTGAATTTTAATTTGATTGTGTGTTTGAAGAAAGAAACAAGAAAAGATTATAGGACTGACAAAGAGAAGATAACTGGTGAACTTACTTTCATTGCACAAGTCCTAGGAAATTTTCTCTGAGAGCGCAAACTTCTCCTCTGTCCCTTTTGTAGAAGACTCAAAAAGTCAATGCATTTCCACTCCCTTTCTTAAAGCCACTTCCTTCCCCTCCCTCTACCCATCCCCCACCCCAAAATAAAACCTTCTTTCCCCTCAGCCAACAAATTTCCTGGTCACCACAACAACAAGCAGATTCACAAGGCAAATGAGTAATTTGGAATGTGACAAGTATCTCATCTGACTCACAGAAAGAAAAAAGAAAAGGTAGCTGCTGCCAAAAATGGAAACACTTTCTGGAAAATTCTTGAAAATATTCCTAAAATCTCAAATTGGGCAAGTGGATATACTCTAAGGAAAAGCTTGGAATTTCCCAAAACATAAGCAAGGTAAATTTTTTGTGTTAAAGTGATGGATATAAATATGCTGAAGCGTCTATATAAACGAACTTTTTTTTTTCTTTTTCTAATGTTTGCTTTTAACACTTGAGCTACTGCTTCAAAAGTCCCTACCAGGCAGCAGATAGAGATGGTCCCAGAATTTCTATATAGAACAGGCATATAAGATTGATCTGGATAGAAGGGCAGGTCGGGAAGTTGACGATGAGCTAGCAGTTCATGGATTTTATTTAGATAGTACAATTATTATCAGTGGGGTACTTGGAGAATGAGTTAATGAAGGGCTAATGAAGATTATAGTGAAACTAATATCTCCGTACACACTCCAGGCCACAGTAGTCAGCACTGCTACTTGTCTACCCAGCGTCCATCCGTTCTTACTTTCTTCCTCCCTGACAGAACCCTGAGAATATCAGTCAACCACTAATTGTCTACACAGCCGTGATCCTTAGGGAAACATAGTCCAACACCAAATCCAAGTATTCTAAGATAACTCCACGGGCCTTTCCAGCAATGTTTTAGAAATAAGCATACGACCTAACTCTGGCCAACAAGATGTGAGGAAAAGTTTGCTAGAGGTGTCTACAATCTATTTCCTCACTCCTAAGCGAGACAGTCTCCTCCACCGTGAACACTGGCCTGAGTGCGTGTGACTTCCGACATTGCTGCAGCCATCTTGCTACCAGCCTGAGGATTCAGTCAACCCAGGGGCCAGCTGCTGATGAAGATGAAAAGAACCTGGGTTGTGGATAGCATCACTGGCCTCGGAAGCAACAGACCCAGGAGACCACCCTATCTCTAGACTTCCTGTAATGTGAAGCAATAAATCTCCATATTGTTTAGGCTAGTTGACTCAGTTTTCTGCTCATGACTAAACAACGCAATGAAGAGAGCTGCTCCCTGTACCACGATCCCTTGACATAGACATTGGCTTGGAGGCTAGAGGAGCTTCAAGGTGTCCATCCAGAATTCCTAGAAGCCACAAACTCACATCCCATATAAGACCTAAGGACTCCTCATTCAATGCAGACTAATTGTGAAATGTTACACCCTATTTATTTACTCAGTGCACCCATTTTGGTTAGATTTGCAAAAGTTGTTCACCTGCTGATACTGTATCATAACTTCAAGAATAAAAAATACAGTCATATTATTATAAAAAATAAGGACTTACTTTCTCCATCAGTCCCAATATAAAATATTTCTTTATCTTTTTTGAGATGTTTATTATTCACACTTCTCAGAGCTGCTCAGAGTAGGAAGAGTACAAAGGGTGACAGAAAGAAAGTTAGAATCAGGGTGAGCAGCTCACTCTTGCCCTGAAAGAAAACTAATGTAACAGGAAAAATTGAAGTAATATTGTGAAAAATACAAAGTGCTTGTTTTATTTTGTATTTCCACGTATTTTACTTCTTAGTAAGTATAAAGCATCCACCTGCTTGATTGTTTTGGCAGAGAAGTAAAGAGCAATAGAGTTAATATTCAACTTTCAGCTTTCAGAATTGGATTCCAAAATAAGACAGTAGATTTGCAAATCAATTTTCATTAAATGAGGATTTTTTTAAAGTTTTATTGTAAATTATTTTAAACATAGAGACAACATAATGACATTATAAATCTCCTTATATCCATATCCAAAATAAAAAATTCTTAACATTTTTCCATATTTGCTTTGGATCTTTTTTTAACAAAACATAATAGATATCTTCCCAAGCCCTTTCTCTACTCTGATCAGTGGATCTTTTTGTATTCCTTTACCATATGTGTATATTTCTGTGCCAGTATCCTTTATTACTTTGTGTGTCTTTAACATTCTATAAATTATGTATCATAGTGTATAATTTCAACTGAAATTTTTAGATTTCTTCAATCACTAACCATTGTCATTCTGAGATTAATGATTGATTAAATGATAGATGTAGCTATTTTCATTCAATTCATCAGTTTTACAATGTATTCTAATTTACTCATTCTTCTATTAATGGACAACTTTCAATTTTTCATTATTCAAACTATGCTGCAACAAACATTTTTGCCTCTCTAAACATGATGGTTTCCCTTGGATGTGTAGATTGAATCACAGGAAATTGTCAATATTCAACCATTTTGACATACAAAATGACAGCTTATTATGAATCAATCTAGGGGTGCCTGGGTGGTACAGTCAGTTGAGCATTCAACTCTTGGTTTCAGCTCAGCTCAGGAACTTGAGACCAAGTTCCACTCTAGCTCATGCTCTCACTCTCTCTCAAATAAATAAACAAATCTTTTAAAAAATATATATAGCTCAACTTATTATGTACCTGGGAAATGAAATTGCCAGTTAATAGGATATAAACATCTTCAACTCAACCAGAAATAGCCAAATTTTGAAAGATGATTTTCTAACATACTTCTGCAATCAACATCCCAATCTTGAAAACTCAGTTCACAAAGTTTATTCCATAGAGAAAATAGGTCTTCTACCTTATGTCATCTACCAAATCTTGGAGAAGATGCTATGCTTCATTTCAAATCCCCCAAGTTTCCACTATTCCCCAAGGCTAAGGCATCATGGATGACTGAAAAAATTTGGTACACTATCCTAAGAGATCTGTTCAATGAAGCTTGAGCTTGTCTTTAAGAAGGAGCCCAAGGGAATATTTGGAACCACAAATTATCTACAGTCAAAATAGCAATAGCTTCATTTGTGGTTCTCTTTTCTTAACTAGAATCAGAAAAGATGGGTAGTGGTGGGAGAGAGACAAATGAATGTGTATGGATACTTGTATCAGTTCAATTTCTGAACCCAAGGAATAAAGGTTTGTATCTTAACACAGGATAAAATGGGCAGACATTTGCTTTCTCAAGTGTGTGTATCATTCCTATAGATGACTTGGTAATTAAACTCTGGAGGTCTCCACTGTAAATTATCATGTAACTTGTATTCCTATAATAAATATGTACCACTTGCCCTGTAAACACCATTGACGGTGCTTATAGCTTGCCATATCATTAAAATGCCACACCCAGTTATCAAAAATGATATCCGGGTGCTGGAAGTTCATTTTTGATGATTGGAAATGTCCTGACCACCATCCATCAACAAACACTGCCCCCGATAAACACAATGGATCCTTGTAGAATTCTTTAAACATCTTACTTGGTTCTGGAGTTCTGAATAGAATGCCTCAGACATATTTTTTTCCCAAATGACTGACATTTGGGAATTTTCTTTAGGGCCTTACTAAGTTTTATCTGCTTTTTATAGGTAAATTATGAGATTAGATCTAATAGACTTAGTATTTTGCTACAATAACAAACAACCTCAGTACATCAATGGCTTACAATGAATATATTTATCATGCTCTTGTTTCATGAGGGTTGTGGGTTGGCTACAGTTCTTCTGGTCTCTGCTCAGCTCTACACTCACTCATCTTCACTGGTCAGAGCACTGGTATGTCACAGGATCAAGCTCAAAGTCATGAATCAAGCAAGAATCCTGGAGGCAGAGGCAAATCACACACTACAGGAAGAGGAATGTAGAATCCTATGACAGGGAGGGGATGAGTTGTGGTGAATGATAATCCAGTACATCACAAATTTTCTGGAGTTTCCTTGACAGATGATTAAAAAAAAAGTAAAGAAAAGAACACGACATAAGTTGGTGCACATTAGCAAAAAATTGAACTTTGAAGTCACATATAAGCTGACATTCAGTGTAGTAAATACTACAGGCCCTAAGGAGAAAGTCAAGAGTTGCTCAAAGTTCTTACTTCAATTTTCCCATATGATTCACTATTTGCTTTTCCATTCATTAAAAAGTGTGATCAACAGATAATGATAGCATAAAGAATATGGCGCTTTCCTTGCTCAAAACATTTTCCCATATTTTCTTCTGAATTTACCTTCAAAGGTCTAGTCTCCTTTTCATGAATATGGTTGTCTGGAGAGCTCATTTACTATCAAGTCTTATGAATCAGGTAAATGAATGGGCAAGGTGTATAACAGAGTTAGGGTGGGCAAAAACAAAGTGCGGGTATAAAGCAGTCATGGGTTTCTTGAGTACCTTGCATTCTGAAGGTAATTTCAAATGAGCATTTCCAAGAATGTTCTCGGTAATGGTAGCATCATTAGTATAAACGCACAGTCTCTTAAAGTGATACTTTAAAAAATAAAATTCACTTGATGATGCAAGTTCTGGCTTTTGTTGTCTTGTTTTGTCTTTTAAATTTTCATTCTCAACTCTTGCCCAGATGTATTTCATGGCTATGACCTGTAATAACATATTTAATATTTAGTTCTGTCTTCTACAGCAAGCCAACCCATGTTCTCCAAACTGCCAAGGAAAGTTCTCAGGGCCTGTGAGGAGCACTGCACTATGCTCATTTCTCCAGAGATGCAAAGTCCCTCTGGTCTTTGGCCGCTTTCATAAACTTGTATGTTACGTTCCCTCTGTGAGTCTGCACAGGTACTCTAAGCTGATGGCCTTTTCAACACTAGGCAAAGAGAAACTGGTAAGGTCCATGTATTTGAAGTATTTCCCAGTGGAAATTCCCAATAAAACTCAATTTTTATTGAATTTTATTGAATTGAGATGGCAAATGAAACCTTTCCTAAAGACATGATGTACATGATGTAATGTGGACTCTGACAAAACAAAGCTGTTCAATTACAGGTACATGTAATCATATAACTGTTTCTTACTCTCCAAAGTAACGCCCAAGTCTTAAAAATTGTAGAATAAACTGTAGAGAAAGAATGCCTAAAGCACATACAAGTGCACTGTAACCCTTGATTTCCATACTGAAAATCATTCTAAAAGTCTACTTCCTTTCCGGAAATCAATGAGGTTTTCAAACTCTCATTGTGTGAAAGGATATTCAGGAACCCAATAAGGACAATAGTGGCAGCCCCTGGATTATGGTGCTGGGGGCTCTTAATAGGATAGACCATTGTGAAGCCTCCGTCCTACTGAGGCCCCGCTGGAAACAAAACCCCCTCCGCCCAGCGGTTTATTTAAAGATAAACTTTAAATCTGCTAGCTTATCACCCTTCCCATTTATTTCCCTTTTCTTTCCCTCTACGCACTGCCCCTCTTGGCTCCCGGCTTTTGGTTGGGGATAAGGGGCGGAGTGATAAAAATGGAAGAATAGGAGAGCTCCTGATGGGAATCGTTTGGTAATGGCATTAACACCAGTGTAAACTTCAGACCAGTGAGAGCAACAAGAATGACCTCAAAATTACTCTTTATACATTTGTATTCTTCCTTCCTCCGGTCCTGATACCTTTAAAGGAATCTCTTGCAGCGCACCCTCTATCCCTTCTTGGGCAGCTTTGCTGTTGAAACTTATCCATTTCAGTACGTTCACATTAAAATACGTGCAGAAAGGAAAAGTCTTCACTGGCTGCTTTGACAGAACTCAGAAATACACTGCGCCTGCAGCGTTCCTTTCTCCTGAGCGCTGAAATTCGTGGTAAAGCACCAGCTTGCGCGTTCCCAAAGAGATTTGCTTACAAAGATCGGTATAGGAGAGGGTGATTGGGTCTCCTGAGATAGATCTCATCCTCTGACAACTCACCAAGACCCCGCGGAATCTCGCTCTGCGCGTCTAATTACCTGCCTGATACCTGAGCCTTTCTCCCCGCAGCCCGGGTGCGCTAACTCTCCCCCAAGGCGTGGCAGACACACAGCTGGGGGGCCGGCCTGGGCGGGGAGCGGCCCCCCATCAGCCTCTGGAAATCCACATTTTAGGGCCTTGTAGTCATTTCCTTGCTAGTGCGAGGAAAGGTTTTGTACATTTTTATAAAAGGAGGCCAGAAGAGAACACCCTCCTCTTACTTCCTAATATATTATGTCCTCCCCTGCCGAGTCCGGGGGACTTAGTCTGGATTTGGTAACTGAAGTAATATAAATGTTAGCTAAGAAGTATTCCCGCAATATGGTTTCAATTTAGGCCTGTTTTGAAGTCTAAAGGCCCAATATGTCTCGTAGATTCTTCGCTGGACATTAGCGCTAATGTAATTTGCGGAGGAGCGCGGGCCGCGAGCTAGAAGGGCGCTTTCCCAGTGCCAAGGGGACTCTGCATTCGCCGGTAGTTTCCCCCACCGCTTTTGATGTTGGGGGCTTTGCTCAGGAAATTGCCAGGGTTT
>PITA01006333.1:79255-101368 GCA_004023965.1 Spilogale gracilis
CCACCTCCCCCCCCCCAACCCACCCGCAGCCCAGCTCGGCGCTCACACCCCTCCCGAGCCCCCGGCTGCATCCCGGTAATGAGCATCCCCCTGGAACCGCCTGCCCTTTATCTTGCTGGGGGGACCCGCACCTTTTGAACTGCCATCTGTAGATTGTGTTGGTGCACTGACTTGTTAACTGTGCCATGCTGTGAAGGAAATGGCATGATTTAGATCAAGTGCTCAGGACGGCTGTTCATAAGAAACACTTGAGCCAAGCTGTTGCTGCTCAGAAAGTGCCCTGGGGAGAGGGGTTCCGTTTCGGGTCACGGTCCTGCCTTGTATGAGGGCAGGCGCAAAGCGTTGCAATCCCTGGGCTTCGCTGGGGCTGGAGGGAGGGGGTGGGGAGAAACGTTATGAAACCATAGAAGCGAGGCTGCCAAATTAACTTCTCACCCTTTCAATCACACTCCAGAGGATAAAAGCCTAACATTTCTGCCTCAGAAACAGGCTCGGTTTACACCAAACAAGTTATTTCTCTAATTTATCAGCCCGGCCAGCTATTCTTCTAATTACTGAAAAACTCCGCTGTTTATGAAGCCACTTTTGCACAGGTACAATGAACAGCAAGCTGGGAAAAGGGGGTAGGAAAGTTTTTAGCTGCTTATCAAAATCACTCAAAAACAAAGAGTCTCTGGCTTGGTTTGTTTTGTTTCCATGAAAATGTTTTCCCTTGTTCCGACTGGCAGGAATAAACTTGGGGAACTGCAAGTTGAGGTAAGCAGAGATCATTAAATCCTCACTTCTAAATAGCAAAATTCTGCAAGTAAAGTTTAATGAGGAAGGCAAAAGTAAAACTGAGATAGAGCGAGAGAAGAGAAGAGCCCTTCGGTGTATTCATCAACTTCCAGGCTAATACCAAGGGCACTGATTTGTCCATTATATGGAAATAGATGATTAGGGTCATTCTCTAAGACAAATTTACTTTTCTGCACACTCTAAATCTGTTTAGTCACTTTAAAGGTGTCAATTATTGGAACAGGCTAAGACTATGAATTTCTTAGTAATAGCTTTAATAACATTTTGAAATGAAAAGCAGATACCTTGAAGTCAGCCTGCTTTGAAAAGACATATGAGCAGCTCTGGTTTTAATTTGTGTAGCATTCTACATCTGGAATCCCTTATAATTAAAACTAAAAACTGAACTACTACTTCCACCTGTCAAATGATGAAAAGATGAATGCACTAATAAGTTACTAAATAGCCCAACATGATAGAGTTTACATTCTCATTCTATACAGTAAAGCAGAATTTTGGACAGGAGGCTAAAGATCTTTGGTCATTACTAATAACACACTTTGGGTATTAACCTACATGTCCTATTGCAACTACTGATGGGAGCTTTTCTGCATTAAGAGCACATTTTTGTAAGTCTTTGTTTTAAAAAGTGAATAGAGATTTCAGAAAGAATATTCAAAACACATAAATTAAGATGTACTTTTCATCCCACATTCTATGGTTTCATCGTTCTTAAAACCATTCTAATAGCTTCCTATACTCATTGTGTACAGTTGTCCAAAAAAAATCTAGTATTTAAAAAAAAAGTCCAGTGTTTACAGGTATTTATCAAGCACCCACAGGGTACATGGCTTCGTGCTCAGGATACAGCGCTGAGCAAAATACATCTTTTTGGGTAATTTAGGGTTCAGAAAACTTGCGGTAATTTCTTCAGAATGACAAAAACCCGCCCTTTTGACTAGATTCTGATAAGAAAAGGTTGTTTCTGAAGACTTTTGCTGTCACTCCAATTAAAATGACAATGGTCATTAAAATGCCCTCAGACTGTCACTGGTGATTGGAAGGTTAATTATTTAAAAATGTAAATCCTGAGTGGAAGCTGTTTGGAACAACTCCCCCTGCAGAGGCCGAGCTGTGTGGGCGGCCCCTAAAGGCTCATTTTTCTTATTACACAGTCTTGCTTCTCTGTCATGAAATAAAAATGGAAATATCACATTTTGAAAAGAGCATTGATTCCTCCCGGAAAACATAATAAGGCCTTTTTGCCAGCTGTGGAAGGCGTCTTCCACCGGGGAGATGTTGCTTTCGTGGAGGCTTGTCCTGATTGTTCCCTTCAGCAGTGACTGTGGTTGGCATTGGAGACTGCAGGAAGAGGGCTAGGCCTGGAGGCAACCCTGCTCACAAGGAACCAGTCCTCTCTCTGTGAGCCTATGCCCGGGAAAGAGAATTCCAGCCTGTTTTAACTCTTTGGAGCCAGCGGGACTCTATCAAGTTATTGCTTTCATATTCCTTTCTGTATGGCGCTATGGTTCATTCAAGAAAAAAGTAGGATTTGGCTGCCACACGCTTGTTCTCAAGCAGAGGTCACAAACCAGCTGCCCAAGCCTCAACCCAGCCTGAAGACGTGTTTGTGCGGATAGCACATTGTTCCAAAAACCAAGAGATCTACGAGCAGCGTTCTTCACAATAGACCAATGTTGAAAGCAACCCAAGTGTCCCTACGTGGATGAATGGATAACCGAAGTACGGTATATACAGATAATGGAATATTGTCCAGTATTAAAAAGGAAGGAAATTCTGGCACACGCTACAACATGGATGATCCTTGATGACATTATGCTGAGTAAAGTAAGCCAGTCACAAAAGGACAAATGTAGGATTCCACTAGATGAAGTTCCCTGAGCAGTCAAAATCATAAAGACAAGAAGGTAGAATGGTGGTTGTCCGGAACTAGAGGGAGGGTGAACGGGGGAGTTATTATTGTTTAATGGGTACAGTTTCTTTTTTTTTTTTCAAGATTTTATTTATTTATTTGACAGAGAGAAACATAACTAGAGAGGGAACACAAGCGGGGGGAGTGAGAGAGGGAGAAGCAGGCTTCCTGCCGAGCAGGGAGTCCCATGTGGGACTCAATGTGGGACTCGATCCCAGGTATCCGGGATCATGACCTGAGCAGAAGACAGTCGCTTAACCAACTGAGCAACCCAGGCGCCCCTAATGGGTACAGTTTCAATTTGGAAAATCTTGTGGAGATGGTTTCACAGCAATGTGAATATACCTAATGCAACTTAAAAAGGGTGGAAATGGTAAATTTTACATTAGGTACATTTTGTCATGATAAAAAAACAAGAGATTTTTTATATTAAAATAGAGAGCTCCAATTTTTCTAGAAACAAAGATATCCAAGTAACTGTTAGCATTAGCCAGCATTCCTGAATGATAACAGAGATTGAAATCGAGTAGCCCTCACTTGCTTAACTGCATGTTTCGGGTCCCCATGGCCCCCACTCCACCCTCTGGTCTTCTGCCCATTCTGCTTCATCCACACAGGCTACCTGCCAGGCCCCTGCAGTCTTCTTCTGCTCTGAGGGGCCCTGTGGATAGCTCTCCCCTGTGCCTACAGCTTTCAAAGACTTGCCTAGAATCAGATTTTAGCCTGCAACACAATTAACGCCATCTGTCCCGCGCACAGATGAGGTGAGGTGAGAGACAGAAGATAGCATTCATGACAGAAACATGATGGAGAAGCCCATCTCCTACAGAATGAACCTTTGGTACCCTCTTCCACCTACCCACCATGGGGAGAAAAGGGTGGACGTCACACTCTGGAGAGCGACTGAGCCATGCTTCCTTACGCCACAGTTGCAAACAGGACCATTAAGTAGATATTTCCAAATGAACGAGAGGCACTTTTCAGAAGACGGTTTATGTTACCCATTTTTCTAATATTGACTTTATATAAATTTATTACAGAGTTTGTAGCTTAGCATCAAGGAGCAATGAATTTAAGAAATCTTTCTTGAAGTCTGGATTATCCCCAAACTGTGAACGTTCCTTCTAAGCCATTGACTGTCTAAGGGTTTTTCCTCTTAAATGCTACTGTCAAATGAGCATTTTAAAACATTTATCAAAAAACAATGATTGCAAACTTCAATCTGTACATTCCATACAAAGTAAACCCCAGTCTAGCGCTGATGCATAAATGATGTGTTGGTTTAATCTATTTTTCACAGAGGGTGTCTGAGAGTAGGAAAATTAAAAACAGGTAGAATGGACTATTATTACTGTCCCATAGTGTGCTTTTTTACATGAGGTCTGGATTAAGATAACATCTGGTCTATATTTCTTGAACTATTTCCCTTTTATCACAAGAAAAATCGGCAACCCATCTCACAACTGCTCTTAATTTAGATCTAAATATCACTGATGAAACATTGTACAACATGCTGTTATCTATTAAAGTGATTTCCCTGAAGGAACAGTTGATACTTTTATATATTCTAGCAAAGCTAATCATGCCAGGCCCCCTTAGTAGGACTTACCTTATAATCATATGTTCAAATGTTCCACCTAAATCACTACTTTAGTACCAAATGAGTCTTATTCTGAGATTGATTTCACCGCACTGTTAAATATAGTTCCCTGGTCTGAGAGTCACAGAACACTCGAGAAACTTAGGAGTACAAAACTTTACTCTGGAGCAAACAAGCCATTGTTTCCCCCACACCATGTACCATGGACTTTCCAGAGCCCTTTGGAAGGGAAAGGCAGTAAACTGTTTTCAGCACTTTTCAGAGTTCAAGTCCTATACAGTGTAGTATATTGATTTCACGGAATAAAAAGTCCTGGCTTGTTTTTTTTTTCACCCCAGAATTGTATAAGTTACTTCCACAGATAATAAATCAAGAAAATATTTTCTCTAAAACTATTTTGCATACCTGTGGTACACATTCGTTTTGTTCATTTTAAACTACACCAAGACCTAGAATCACAGAAGGTAAGCCCCTGCATTAACCAGTTACATGGGAAATTACTTTCTCCAACCCCCACCTTTAATTTGGAAATATCATGTGTTCCTGATTTTTTCAAAAACACAGAGACCAAAAGACCTGAAAATTATAGGGGTTAAAAAACTCAACTAGAAGTAATTCTTGTATAATGGTAAAAACATAAGAATGTTCATTACAGTAGAAAATGAAATTAGTAATGTATTACACATAAAATACAGAAGAACTAAAGTCAATAACGATGTTTCTTAATGGGGGGTGATAAAATGAATTATGTCACATGCATAATACGGAATATTTTATAGCCAGTCACAAGGAATAAAGAATATTTGTATATACTAAGGAAGGATCTTGATGATGTGCTAAGAACAACACAAACCCAATAGGGTTTGGTATCATTTTTTGTTGTCATTAAAAAGAAAAATAGACATATCTGTTGATAGGTCCATAAAAGAGGTCTGGAAGAATTCACATCAAACTGTTTGCAGTGATTAACCATCAGGAATAAGGAAGGAAGAGAACATTTTGTAAACTCCTGTGGGTTTTCTAGCTTTTCACAACACACATATATTACTTTCTCAATTAAAAAAATAATAAAAATGCTTTGAAGAAAAAAAGCAAATAGAACAGAGATCAGTTAGCTATTCCCTTACAGGAATAAATCATAAGAAGGGAGGTGGCTGGTGGGGAAGGGTGGGTGCCTGCAGAAATGAACAAGAGGAATGCAATTGACAGGGATCCTGTCATCTTGTATTTTTTGGAGGGAATTCTGAGAATAAAAAGCCTTTGGAAGTTATCAGCGGTCAGGCTGGAGCCATTCATTTTTCACCTGCCTGTGTTTGTTGTCTGGCAGCCAGTCAAGGGTGCTATTAGCAGAATTAAGATCCAGAAGAAAAGATTATCCCGTAGAAGGCAAGATAAGGGGCTGGAAAGTGTGGCTGGTTATCAATATCACAATACCAAACAGGTCAGAAAGGATTCCGTATAGGTTTCACTTGAAGCAGGTAATCTCTGAAAAAATAATGGAGTGACTGTTCTTCCAAAACACTTCAGTACTGCAACATACTGCAGTTCATTTAAGATAAAGCGGCAGTTTTACTGAGAGCCCCCACGACTGCATTAGGCTGCCGAGTGGATAATAAAATGCTGCTACAACGTTCCTTTATTCCCTCTTATTCAGTAATCCTAGGTAACGAAACAACCTTCCATCTCTCTCCTACATCATTTTTTATATTTTGAATGGTATACTTTCATTCACTTTTCTTTCCTTCCTGCTGAGAAAAGATCTAAATGGAATTCCATAGTACAATTTGATATAGGAAACAAGAGGATTGATTGTAAAACTATTTAAGTATTTAATTGTTAAGAGATTTTTAAAATCACCAACAGGAGCCTGGGTTCAAAGCAGCAACTCTTGTCTAGGGAGGTTTTGCACTCTGGTACTGAAACATGTGTTTTCAAACAATGACTAGGAATGGTGAAGGCTTTGAGTTCATGTCAGCGCTGCAATTTACAAGAGCTCACATACAGCCTGAACTTACATAGCATTTCACCGTGTTGTCTATGAATCATTCAATTTTAAGCTCTGCAGCATATGGGCAATTGCAAAATGCAGAGAGTAAGAAAACACATTTGGTATTTCCATCTTATACACCTCATATTGGAAATAAATGGTTCTGTTCTCCCAAATATTTTTCATCTAAATCGTAAGGACTCTTTAGTTTTGTTTTCTCTTTTCTTTTTTCTGTTAGCAATTGCAACCAAACAGATACTAACTTGTTCAGCTAAATAATACTGTGGTGTTGGCATTGTAGACCTTTGTATTATTTGTACGCAGATAGAGGGTTCAACAACTAGCAGGCTGTTTACTTTGAGTCGCCATTCCAATAGTAGTAATGGATTGACAATGGTTCCTCCATCTAATATTTCATCGATAAAACACATTCCCAAGACAGCTGCAGTTAAGGGAATTGTCCAACCACTGACAGAATAGCAAGAATAAACATTGCGGCATTACATCACCAACCGAGGTAATAAGGAACACACTTAATGACCCAAGAACTATCAATTTATCAATGAAAACACAAAACCAACACACATTTAAAATGCAAATGGGCTTCGATATTGCTTTAGAGTCATAACGTTGAGTCTACTATAGCTGTACCTGAAAGTACTCCCATTTCGGCAATGACTTTCAAAACCCTATCAAAGTTATATTGATAGTATGAATGAGACTAGGCTATACCCATAAGAGGTATAGATTCCTTCTCCCTATTTTTTCCAAAAGATTTCTTCTCCCTATTTTTTCATCTACATTCTAAAAAAAGGCATGACCAAAAAAGTAGGAAACTGTGGTAGTTGAACATTAAGATCCCATTTTGAACAGTTTTTAATTACAAACACAACACATGAAAACATTTTTGTTATTCTTTAAAGGCCAACAATACAAAGGTACGTAGAATAAAAGCAAAAGCCTCCTTCAAACGCCCGAATCCCCACCAACCCCTCCCGGTGAATGCACTGTCACACTTCCCTCCTCTCTGCTAACAACAATCTCAGCAATGCAGAAAGTAGGTTATAGAGCTTTTTCTATGTACATACACAGATGTGTAATGGAGGATTTTTTTAAATAAATAAGATTATACTTTATATATTGTTCTATAGGTTGTTTTTCTTCCTGTTTGTCTCAGACATCACTGCAGGTTGGTATATTTAGGCCAGAAGTTGTAAACCAGTAAGACACAGTTCACAAATTCTTTTAAATTTTTAAAACTTGTTTTCAACATAAAGAAAGCCCATATTTCCTTTTTTTTCTTTTTTTTAATGAAAGACACGGCAACATTGTGCAGATTTACACCATGAACCAATGAGAAACAAGAGTCCCTCTGGTGGGACCCCCAATCTTAGTATATCACATGCCCTGCACCCCCCAGCCCCACATCCATCCCGGCTCTCTAGACCTCAAGTCTGTTAACCCTGATTAGACATATCTACATTGATCTTTTAAGAGGCTGTGTCATATCCATATACAGAGGCACCATAACTTATTGAACCATTTCCCCGTTTATGTCACATTTTTAAAGCTCAAGTTTTCATCCTACATTTGATAGATAAGAACCAAATCTCATATTCAGAAATTAACTTTCCCCTTTTTTATTTGCCCTTTTATTTTTTTCTTACAGTATGAGAAGATCTTGAGTCCATAACTGATCATGCCTGAGCTGAAAATACAAAGGACTGTTCAATATTTTTCCCTTTGAAAAATGATATTGTAACTGAGAGACCAAAAACCCAGGGATAGGGAGTGGAGGGGGTGGATCCTAAAAGATAAAGAGAATTCAATCCAAACATTCGGATGGATTCAATGTGCTATTGAGTTAAATCGGGATTTTTCTCTTTAAAAAAAAAAAATTGTCTCTGGCTTAAAAGTAACAAGACCTACTAAATAATTAAAGTATTCTCTGGTATTTTCATCATCTCTATCTATTCTCATTCTCCTTTTTCCCTCTTCTACACCCCTGGCTCAAAAAAATCTCTAAGAGCATATAAAGTTCCCATCACAGGGGTTTGCAACTGTGAAAATGGAACGACCATCCAAAAAGTTCAAAACTTACTCCCTCTAAAGTGATGCTGTTCATATAAATACAGCTGACAGACTACTAATAAGGGAGCCATATCACAGTTACAATTTAGTCACTATGATACACACACGAGCCAAAAATCAAAGCATATGCAAAAGTGGAGAGGAACTAGAATTTTTTTTTAACTAGTCTATCAGCCAAAATAAGAAACACACATGGAGTGACGCAATTGTTATTCTCAGAGGAACGGGATTTTTTTGCCTATGTAATTTGACGGGAGGTAATGGTGCTGTTCAAATTAGAAGAGACTCAGACAAAATTTGTCCACCTCCCATGGCTTTCTTCTTATTATTCAAATTATCAGAAAACCCGGAATCTTATCATTTTTTTCCTAGTGGGCTGCAAAAGTAGAGAAATTTTTACATATAGGTTTCATGGAGATCATATTTATCTGGTATATATTTAATACTTGGAAATAAACTGAAGACTAATAATAGCCTATTGCTCAATCTTTCTAGCCAAAATTAAACTTTAATGATTCATTACCTGCAGGTTTGAAACATTGAGATAAAATATCTGTATCTATTGAATGTCTTCTACGTGCCCAGCTATAAAGAATAGTCATCTGTGGGGCACCTGGGTGGCTCAGCTCAGCCTTTGCCTTTGGATTGGGTCATGACCCTGGGGTCCTGAGTAGGGCGCTTGCTTCTCCCTCTCTCTCTGTCTGCTGCTCCCCCTGCTTGTGCTGTTTCTCTCCCTCCCTCTCTCTCTCTCTCACATAAATAAATACAATCTTAAAAAAAAAAAAGAATAGTTATCTCTGATTCTTTTCAATAGCATCCAAAAGCCTTGTGGAAGGCAGCAATATTGTTAGAACAATGTTTTGATTAAATCTTTTGATTTTATTTATTTATTTGACAGAGAGAAACACAGCCAGAGAGGGAACACAAGCAGGGGGAGTGAGAGAGGGAGAAGCAGGCTTCCAGCCGAGCAGGGAGCCTGATGTGGGACTCGATCCCAGGTCTCCGGGATCATGACCTGAGCCGAAGGCAGACACTTAACGAGTGAGCCACCCAGGTGCCCCAGAACAAAAAATTTTAAACTAAAATTGCATGTCTCTTTTGAAATAACTGATCTATTAATTTTTTAAAGTCACTTTACTGCTCATTTGAGCTCCTCTTTAAAATCTGTGGCTGTATTCCCTATGCTGCATTTTATAACCCTAGACTTACTTTATAAGTAAACATTGTACCTCTTAATCCCTTTCACCAGTATGGCCATCCCCTCATCTCCCTCCACTCTGGCAACCACTGTTTTGTTCTCTGTATTTGTGAATTTGTTTCTATTTTGTTTTGTTCATTGTTTTGCTTTTTAGATTCCCATATAAGTGAAATAATACAGTATTTGTCTTTCTCTGTCTGACTTATTTCACTTAGCAAAGTACCTTCTAGGTCCATCATGTTGTTGCAAGTGGCAAGATTTCATTCTTTTTTGTGGCTGAATAATATTTATACACACACACAGACACACACACACATACACACACACACACACACACACACACACACACCCCACATCTTCTTTACCCATTCATTTATGATGAACACCTAGGTTGCTTCCATTTCTTGGCTACTATAAATAATGCTGCAATGAACGTCCGTGTGGATATGTCTTTTTAGATTAGTGTTTTCATTATTTTCGGATAAACGGCCTAAATTGGAATTGCTGGATTGCAGAGTAGTTCTATTTTTCATTTTTTGAGGAATCTCCATACTGCTTCCTGCTATGGCTGCACTCATTTACATTCCCACCAAGAGCGCACCAGGGCTCCCTTTTCTCCACCTCCTAGCAGGCACTTGTTATTTCTAGTTGAGCCATTAATGATATTTTCCAGGTAAGCTAAAATCAAACTTTTGGGCTTTACACAAAAGACATCTTGCACTGCTCACAGGTGCATGGACCGCTGCACTGACTGGAACACTTGGACCCTGCCCCTGACTTAAGAGGCACCCTGGGCAGGGCTGCCCTGGGGTGTTTAGAACACAACCATCTCTTTAGAAGTATAAAATAAATGCTTGCAATACCTTGCAGTAGTCCCTTCCCCATTCTTTACGGTTACAGATAAAATCTTTACTTCATGCTATCTTTAAATGAATTCTCCAAATGTTTGCTCCTCTCCTATTATTAACATCAAACAGGTCTCAATCAAGGTGTTTTTTTTCTAATTACAACCCCTATAATATTTCAACAGTAACAAAGAAAACTGGTCTCAAAAAATCGAAGTCTCGGAGGGTCATGTAGGAGTGGGGTGTGAGATGAAACACAGCAGGCTCCAGGAGCTACCCAGGCCTAGCAAAGCCTGTGTCTTCCTGATGCTCAAAGCTGCCCTTCTGGGCAATAGGCAGGGGAGCCAAAGCCAACAGGCCAAGGAGCCTGATGACCTTATCATGGGAGGATCATGCAAATACTGGTGGTGGTACATGCCAGGCACAGTATTACGGACTTCAAGTCCAGCAAGGGTAAGCAGGAGACTCGTGGGGTAGTACCTGGACAGTCTAATGAAAATATCATCCCAAAGCATCCACTATAGCCAGTGCCAGGACAGAGATCGGCACAGAGAAGGAACAAACTTTTGATCGAGAAGTAGGGGATACTCAAAGAAAACACCTGGTTGGGGTATGCTATGATAAAGGCAAGAACTGCTTTGCCCAGTTTTGGTGGCCACTTATCCACTAGCCATCTGTTTGAGTCCTAGCTGAGGATGGCAGGTTGCTCTCGCAGAAATCTCCTGGCTTGGAGAGAATCTGCATTCCCTAGCCACCTTATAGTGATTCCACTGTGTGGCAAAACTGGTTAATGATTTCTCTTCCCATCAGGCCACCATTGAAGCAGGGGGAGATGAAGAGCTGACCCCCAAAAGCGCCCCCGTTTGCATATTGTCCAGAAACATCATAGTTTTACTTCAAAAAAGCATGTGCACATATGTAAGTTCCAAAGGCTTATGATGAAAGAGGGAACACAGAAATATGTTCTCATGGGTGTTATGTTCTTTTGAATGCTTCTATCTGGTTATCTTGATTGAGCCAAGTTTAACACAGCCTTGAATTCACAGATACATCTCCTCAGGTGTTAGCCCAAAAGAATCTGCTCAATTTCACATTGAGTTTATTTGATTATACAATACATTCCTAAGATCTGTGTTTGGAAACAATGTAAGTGGCCCGTTTTATATTACCTGTATTTATTATAACATTTGGACAACCACGAAACTGTGGATTCTCTACTCAATCAGAGCTTTAAACTTCTACATACAACTTTTACCCTATATGAAACACTACAGTGTCTGTCCCTTTTTAAAACAAGCTAAGTAGGAAGAACCTAGAGTTTCTGCGACATAGAAGATGAGACTATCACATCTAAAAATACAAATTTAAAAACAAGATGCTTTCTTTTTTTGCCTAGCCCAGGGCTCTAGATTAGAAAAACAATAATAACCAGGAAATACAAACAGAGAGAAAACATGTATATATACATGTGTATACGATGTGAGTAAGAGTGAAAGTTGTTTCAACCTGTCAGCAGCAATTTGGCAATGTGTCAAAACATGTAAACCATTTGACCTGCCAATCCCATTACTAAGAATATATCCCAAGAACCCTATAGGAAAGGAATCCAAAGATTTTTACTTAAAAATATGCCCTTTTAGAATACCTAAAACACAATTACGGCCTAACATTCAGAGATTGGCTAGTATAGATGGAACAGGGTGCTGGGTGGCTCAGTCAGTGAAACATCTCACTCTTAATTTCAGCTCAGGTCATGATCTCAGGGTCGTGGGATCGGACTGAGCCCCAAGCAGGATCCACGCTCAGCGGGGATTCTGCTTGGGATTCTCTCCCTCTGCCACCCACCCCCATGAGTGCCCACTCTCTCTCTCTCAAATAAATAAATAAATCTTTTTAAAAATTAGATTGAATGTATATACTAAAATATTAGTGCTTTGCATATAGAATATGATATAATATGATATAATTATGTGTAATATACAGAATATATAAAAATATATATGTATGTATGTATATACACCCACATATACATACATATATATTTTCTTTAAAACCTCAGATCTTATTTTTGAGCATATATATATATATATATATATATACACACACACATATACATACATATATATTTTTATGTATATATATGTATATATAAAAATGTATATGTATATGTATGTGTGTATATATATATATATATATATATATATATATATGCTCAGAAATAAGACCTGAGGTTTTAAAGGAAAGCACAAAGCTAAATCCTGACAAAAAATGGCAAAGTTGAAAATGTAAATACTTATATGTATTATGTCAAGCACTTCAGGGTATAGACAGTCTGATTCCCTAAATCAAGTTTAAAATATGAAATACATTTATGCAAATATAAATAGGGTGTTTAATGCATATTAAAGTATAAACTAGGATATAAATGTCAATGCACAATGCCTCAAAATAAAAAGAATATTTCTACTTTTTCTCTTCCCACAGGCAGAATGTTCATCCTTGCTAAGAAGCCCACTTCTGTGAACTAAAGATTAACACCACATTGGTGCAAAGCGATCGCCTTGAGCTCCAGCAACACTAGTGGATGAAGTCAACACCTTTTATCCACACCAGCCCTAGATTCTGATTCTCAGTTAAGCACAGCAACATTTCTACGGCAACCGCTAGGCAATTACAGGTTTCTTCCAAAGGAAACCCAAAGAAATGACCAACTAATTAGCAAGAATCTAATTCAGATTTGCTAAGAAAGAAATACTACACATTAGTATTTATTTCCACTGCACTTTTTTAATAGACACAGTGATATACTATTTCCCACTACACTTCCCTTGCAGAATTACAAAATTGTGGTTTCATTGCCAGATTTAAACATGAGAGGAGAAACAGCTCAGTGGGTATATAAACAGAGGTTCAAAGATTATTGTGGGATCAAAGCACCAAAATATGGGAGAGCTCCTGGAAGTACCCATCCGGCCACTATCTGCCCAAAACTTGGTAACAGAAGGTAGATGATAGTGGTTGCTTAGCAGTTGTTGTTTTAAAAACAGAAACCTGGTTCTTGCCCATTTCAGCCTTAATTCCTGACAAAGAGAAAGGCCACAAAAACTTGGCTCTGCTGGGGGTGGGATTAAAATGGAGTGTCAACTTTATCTTTTAAATGTCCTCTTTCCAGATAAGCCAGACCCTTAAGAGCATCCTAATGTGTGATTACAAGGCCATCAGTTCTCTCTGTCTCTCTCTCTCTCTCTTTCTTTTTCTCTAGGGAAAAAATAACCTTCACAAAACAACTTCATATATGTTAGCTATTTGGGGTGAAATTTCCCTTAAGTAACATCTATCTGAACCCAAAATAATCAAATTATGCAGAAAGTATCTTAAAACTCTAGAAATAGGCATTTCTCTTGGAGAAAAGTCTTAAGTGTTATGTGTAGTAGGGACCAGACCAGAGTGGGTGAGTTCGCCCAGGGAAGCTAGTCTTCCTTTTGGCCTGAGAGAGAGGGGAGGTGGGGATGTGATCTTCTGGTTTCCTTCCTTGTTACTCACTGGCCTCCTTTTTCCTCCTTCTGAGGAGAATGCCAAATCCAAAATTTAGTAGGGCTTTTCTATTTAGAAACTCCTCTTCAAGGATAGCCCCAAGAAACCAATGACTGTTCCAACAGACCTACAAAATTTTTAAGGCAAGTTAAGTGAAAGTTTGACCCAACATATAAATGTCCCATTTTATATAGCTCCTGGGATAAATCTTAAATGTTATTCAGGCATAAAACTTTGTTCTTTGGGGTTTCTTAGTGTTTAAAGGAAGAATGTCAAGCAAGGATCTACTATCCCTTAACAACTACAAAATGTAAGACCAAATTGAGTCAATTTCTGAATAATCCCTTATAAATAATAAACTGTGCTTTGAAATATGAAACAAAAATGATAAATTAAAAAACTCTTCCTGTTACTTTTTGAGACTCATAGTTAAACATCTCTCAAAAATGAAGCAATTTTCAGGAAGATTCTTCATGCGAAAAATGTCAACTTTAACTCAAAAGTTAACCCCAGACCTCATACATTCCAAATTTCCTTCTGACAAGCAGAAATGAGGAAAACTTGTCCATATAATTCCAAGGGAGAAAAACCTGGTATAAATTTATCCACATATCTTCAGTAATAGCCCCTCAAAACAAAGTGAAGAATGGACTTAATATTTCCAATGCTCTTACATTCCAAAGTCACAGGCAGAAACAAAAATGTACCATACCAAACCCCAACATAAAGTTTCCAAGGGATTGAGATGGAAGCGAAGAAAAGTAATAGGGCAGGGGTCACACACACACACACACACACATACACACACCACCCCCACCACCACCAAATAGTTTCACAATTGCCCTCCATTTATACATTCAACAATTATTCATTGAGTGTCTCCTATATACCCAGGAGAGTATCAGGCACCACAATGAAGCAGTGTTATCAGTGACAATTTTGAATTACAAACAACATAATCCATCCTGGCAAGTTTAAATGGGAAAAGGGAATTGATTAAACAGTAGTACATATCTCAGGACTCTCCAGAAGGGCCAGGAAGCCAAACCAGAAGCTACATGTCCAGGAATAACACCCAACCACAGTGTAAGGGTGTCTCTAAGGAATATACCACTGTATCAATACTCCGTGCCTATGAGCCTTAGGACTGGAGATGAGGAAATATGCCACTGTCACCTCCCCTGCATCTCTCTACCATCAACCCTAGCAGAAGATCG
Source organism: Spilogale gracilis (assembly GCA_004023965.1). NCBI lineage: Eukaryota > Metazoa > Chordata > Mammalia > Carnivora > Mephitidae > Spilogale > Spilogale gracilis. Next base: position 94,438 of record PITA01006333.1, read on the forward strand.
GTTCCCTCCCATGCTGCCATCTCCTGCGGCTCGCTTCTAAATCTGCCTTGCATGGGCTGTGTCACAGTGCCCAGGTCACAGGCCTGCCCCCTGGCCGCAAAGTAATCTAAGATATGCATTTTCTGCCTTCTACATTGGAAAGGTAAGCCTCATATATGGGAAATCACCAAAAGGTTGGGTGAACACCATTGTTCACTATACGATCGGACACGGTGTGACAATATGGAGCATTCAATCCAGTATAATAGTATATAAACAAAAACAAAAATCTGTAGCAGTGATTACCAATATCATGCAGAGCTGCCTAAACATGATCTAATAAAAAATTTATGCTAAGCATTATATAAGGTTTATCTGGCTTGAGCTTTACTTCCCTAAAGGGTTATCTTCTCTGCCTTTTTCCATAGTTTCATACTCAACATGAATCAGTCTAGTCATTATGTTAAATAAAAAGAAAATATGGATTAAATAGTTATATGCTAGATCCTAGGTTTCTGCATGTAGCATTGTAGCAAAGAAAATAGACCTCTAAATTCAAAGTCCAGGTTCACTGTGATTAGCCATGCGTCTTTATTTCCCTACACCTTAGTTTCTGCTTCTGCAGCATCTACTACATAGACTTGTTTAGGCAGATTAAAAAGAAACAAGTATGTAAAAGGCTCCATACAGTGATTACCACCATTGGATATTATCCAACAATTATTTAATCCTTACAATGACATTACAAACTGGCATCATTGTCCCCATTTGAATTGAGAAAAATGAATCTGAAGTTTGGAGAGCCGAAGTCACATGCTCAATGTAACACCAGGACGGTGTTGGAATTTGAACCCAGGTTTTCTGACATCAAGCTTGGTTTTTTCCATCACACTACCTGCTAAACCTTAAAACCCACCACCTGCTAAACCTTAAAACCCATTGCAAATAAGAACTCATAATGGCTCATGCAGGTTCTCAGAAAATCTTTCCTATCCTAAGCAAAGTTACTTTTGTTAGAGAAAATGTGCCAATGAACATAGTGAACCCACAAAATGAGATATGGTATGCAGGTGTGAATTGTTCAACCACAAAACCCTTTTTTCCTGAAGAATCAGATAGGATTAGTGAACCATAGTACACATTTGAGAAATACTGAAAGAGGAAAGAAATTTGTCATCTGAATACAGAAAAAAAATGAGATAATTCAAATTTTACAGGAACCTTCCAACACTACCCCTTTCAGAAGAGGTCCTGACCCCTTGGCTCAAATATCCAGTTTGCTTGGCATGAATTCTGGTATTGTAGGTGGATACATCAGGTTTTATGACTAGAGGTACTCAAGATTGCTATTGATAAGATCAGTGTCTGTGTTCAACATACAGCCTTCTGATTACGTTTTAGCTTCCTTTGTAGCCATCCTACAGAGAGAAGTGTTGGGCAAGTTGGTATAAATGTCTGGTACCCTTGAGAGTTGTATTTCTAGTTGCAAATTAATACAAATATTCCATCCAACCACTAAGAGTATCCAGTCCACTTGGCAGATAATTTTTCAGCCTAAGTCAAACCATTGTCTCTTATTAGTTTTGGGCATGCGATAGTCTTCAAGAGTCCCGGGGTACTGATAAAATCCAGTTTCCAAAGCTGCAAATGTTAAGATCAGACAGAACCGGGGCCCTATTGTCTTTGCCAAGGAAATGTGACCCTTTCAGCACTATGCAGGCATCCCTTGGAGGGTCTATTATGCTCCTTTAAGATTAAACATTAAGATCCCTTATGTTTTGGCCCTGGTTTGCCACCCGCTAAAGCCCTAGATTCTCGAAGAAACAGCACTGAAATGAAATGAAGACACAAAGTCCTGATCTGTCTTACTTACCAATGAGCATCTCTAGAGTTCAAGTGTAGAAAGCAGTTACCTAGGTAAGCACAGTTCTCTAACTGGCAAAAATCTCAACAAGCTCAAAACAAAGGAACTCTGCAGTGCCACAAAGAATAAGCATGCATCTCTTATCCTGCAGGCAGGAGTCAATCTTCTGTCCTGAACTTACAAGTCAAAAAAATCCATGCAAGGAGCCAGCCCTGCACCAGTCAGAGTTGGCTGTGCCCACAGGGATGCCTGGATTGTGAATCTCTCCTGGAGAGAGGCCCGGGTGCTGGGAAGATCATTTTCATGAATACATTTACTCTCCTCCTTTGAACAAGCACACCTGTTTTCTCTACTAACTCTGCTGCTTCGGTCACTTATGCTCTAGGGAAAGCAGTTGTAAGAAATAGCAGATGCAAAATTTACACAGCAGAGAGCATTCCATCCTTTCAGTTTACAAATTCTGCAGAAAACGACCCAAGTGGTGCAGGACTATTTTATGAACTGTGACCTCAAGCCGCTCATTGAAAATGCAGTTACTATCAAATTGTTCTTTGCAGATTTCCATTTTAAATGATAAACACATTTTGGGTTAGTTACACTTGAACCAGCCACACCTGCATTACAATATTCTTTCCCAAAAGTTTATATTATGTAATTTTTACATGTTGCCTCAATCTTCTCCTACAGATGGAGAAACTGAGGTACAAGCATCTTATGCAAAATTTTTGGAAAATGACATAGAAAACATAAGACAACTGTTTATTGCAAATGACAAAAATCTAAAAGGAGCTATCATAAATGAGGTTGATTGGAGGGGTAAAGTTTGCAGTGTGTTCCCTCTTGGCCAGAATCTCCTTTCAGATGGATTTGTCTGGTGAGACTTGCATGAAATTGACCTCTGAGGATACAATCCAGCTCTCCAGTATCATGAATGTTATTAATAAAATGAGAAAATTAGCCACTGGTCATTTCCAGTTCAATGACTCAAAAATGGGGAGTAAGATTATTTAAAAAGTATCAAAGGGTAGATAATCCAAACAAGAACAAAAACTTAAAATTAGAAATTAGAAATTGTCTCAAACAAGCACAAATGAGGAAAGGGATGGGAGGAGAAAGGGGAAGATCCAGGTCTGCAGGCAAATGGATGAATATGAGATTCTTTAAAACATTCAGTAAGTGCATTGTTTGATTTTTTTTAAGGAACATTGCTGCATTTAATAAATAGCACTATTAGTTTAAGAGAGTGTATTTTAATTTCTCTAAGTTCACTTCACAACAGAAATTTTTAAATTCAAGAAATATTTTCAATACAAAGCCTGGCCCTTCTCTTGCACACCAGAATCTCCTTGGGGACTTGTTCAAAATCCATTCAGGACATATCTGCTTATTCTGAATTTTGAGGAATGTTACTTGGAATTGCATTTTTTTTTCCTAAGGTCACTCACGGTTTCTTGGTCACCAATGACATTTGGGGACTTCTACCCTAGATATACCAGTTTTAGGAAGACCTGAAAACATGTGACTGTGGATATGACTTACACAGTTCACAGCACCTTCCTTCCTATTCAAGGGTCTTCTCAGTGTCTTACCAGGGCTCCTTGTCTACCATTTTAGCCCTTCCTCTAGAGTGTCCCCTGGAATCTATTCTTTTTCTCTGTTTCTTGTGCTCCCCACATGGCTCAAAGGGTGTGACCCTTCCTGGCTAAAGCTATGCTCCTACCACTCCCTGCCTAAAGTCACCAAGAGTGGGGTAACCCAAGTCACTCTTCTTTCATGGCTGGTGACTATGCCACGCTAGGGAAAGCATCTTCCTCCCACAAGATTTAAAATTTTTCACCAAGTTATAAACAAAGGACTGTTGGGCATTTAAACAATGTTTCCGAAATTCCTTTTCTGCAGGAATTTGGTACCAGTTTTTTTGAAACCAAGGTGGAGAGAGGTGAGGGAAGAGAGTCTTGCTCCAAAGATAGATCTTTTAAGTTATGTCACTCTATCAGAAATCCTCCCTCACTTACCACCTTTACCCCTTCACAGGTATCCCCCGCTTTCTTAGAAGTAATGGGGCTGTACTTATTGGTCTCCTTTGTCAGGAAGGAGATCCAAGTCTCTCTTAGGTGTCTCGACAGGCCTCATGGTCACATGCTCCTGGCAGCCTGCTCTAGCATAACTGAGTACCCTAGAGGAGCACACAAAATAATAAGATTCCTCTTTACAAGAGAAATGTCTTCTGATGCTTGTCTTTTTCCTACATGTACATGACAGCGCCTGTTCAAATTCCCTAAAGACCACAGGGACCCTTACAGATTCTATGTGACATCTCTCCTCTTCATTTCTCTCTCTCCATGTTTTCTTGGGAGATTAGTGCCACAGACCTGCTATTACACAATCTGTTAACCATTCTTTTAAGCAAAGTTTTCCATAGTGAAATCTATTTGGGAAGCACTGGATTAAAAACAAGTTACTCGGGCGCCTGGGTGGCTCAGTGCGTTAAAGCCTCTGCCTTCAGCTCAGGTCATGATCTCAGGGTCTGGGGATCAAGGCCCGCATCAGGCTCTCTGTTCAGCAGGGAGCCTGCTTCCTCTTCTCTCTCTGCCTGCCTCTCTGCCTACTTGTGATCGCTCTCTCTGTGAAATAAATAAAATCTTAAAAAAAAACCAAAAACAAAAACAAGTTACTCAAATCCAACATTGGGTAAAAAGAATTATGCACCACATCTATGGGGGATTTATCCCAGGTATGCAAGGCTAGTTCAACCCTCAAAAGTCAGTTAATATAATCCATAACATCAACAGGCTAAAAAATAAAAATCACACAGTTATATTGAGAGATACAGAAAAAGCATCTGACAAAAATCCAATACCTGTTCATGATTAAAACTCTCAGTAAACTAGGAATATAGGGGAACTTCCTCAACTTGATAAAGACTATCTATAAAAACTACAGCTAACATCATACTTAATAATGAGAAACTTGAAACTTTCCCAGTAGTACTGGGAATAAGACAAGGTTGTTTCCTCTCACCACTTTTTCCAATATCTTACTGAAAGTTCTAGCTAACTCAATAAGACAAGAAAAGGAAATAAAACGCATACAGATTGAGAAGAAAAATATTAAATGTCTTTGTTCACAGATGACATGATCATCTATGCAGAAAATTTGAAAGAATTCCCCCCCGCAAAATTCTAGAACTAATAAATAATTATAGCAAGGTTATAGGGTATAAGGTTAACATACAAAAACTCAATTGTTTTCCTATATGTCAGAAATGAACAAGTGGAATTTGAAATTAAAGAACACATTACCAATTATATTAGCACTCAGCATATGAAATACTTAGGTATGAATTTAACAAAGTATGTATGAGATCAATGTGAGGAAAATTACAAAACTCTGATCAATGAAATCAAAGGAGAACTAAATAAATGAGAGATAGCCATATGCATGGAAGATTCCTATGATCAAGATGTCAGTTCTTCCCAACTTGATCAATAGATTTCATGCAATCCCAACCAAAATCCCAGCAAGTTATTTTCTAGATATTGACAAATTGATTATTAAGTTTATGTGGAGAAGCAAAAGACCCAGAATAACAACTTAATATTGAAAGAACAGAATACAGTTGGAGGACTGACATTATCCGACTTTAAGGCTTACTATAAAGTTATAGTAATCAAGACAGTGTGGTATCAGCAAAAGAACTGACAAGTAGATCAATGGAAGAGAATCGGGAACCCAGAAATAGACCTCCATAAATATAGTTAACTGATCCTTGACAAAGGAACAAAAACAATACAATGGTGCAAAGAAACCCTTTCTAGCAAATGGTGCTTGAACAACTGGAAAACCGCAGACAAAAGGAAAAAAAAATGAATCTCAACACAGGCCTTACATCTTTCACAAAAGTTAACTTAAAATGGATCACAAACTTAAATACTAAAAGCAAAACTATTAAACTCCTAGAAGACAACATAGGAGAAAACCTAGATGTTTTGGGGTTGGGCAATGACTTTTTAGATACAATACCAAAGGCATGATCCATGAAAGAAATAATTGATAAGCCAGATTTCATTAAAATAAAAAACTTCTGCTCTGTGAAAGACAGTGTCAAGAGAATGAGAAGACAAGCTACAAACAAAATATTTGCAAGGACCCAACTGATAAAGGATTTTTATCCAAAAAACTCTTAAAACTCAACAAGAAAACAAGCAATCTGATTAACAAATTGGCCAAAGATCTTAACAGATACCTCACCAAAAAAGATATACAGATGGCAAATAGCCATATGAAAAGCTGTTTCACATCATATGTCATCTGGGAAATGCAAATTAAGCAATAAAGAGATATCACTACACATCTATTAGAATGGCCAAAATCTGGAACCTTGACAATGCCAAATGCTAGCGAGGATGTAGAGTACATGAACTCTCATCCATTGCCAGCGAGAACGGAAAATGGTTCAAGTCACTCTGAAGACGGTTTGGCAGTTCTTACAAAATCAAACCTCTTCATAGCATATGATCTAGCAATTGAACTCCTTGGTATTTACCTAAATTAACTGAAATCTTATGTCTACAAAAAAGCAAATAAGCAAACAAACAAACAAAAAAAACCTTGCACATGCATGTTTATGGCAGCTTTCTTCATACCTGCCAAGACTTAGAAGCAACGAAAATGTCCTTACGTAGATGATAAATTGTGTTACATCCAAACAATGGAATAGTATACAATGCTAAAAGTAAACAAACTACCAAGCCATGAAAAGACAGGAAGGAAGCTTAAATGCATACTACTAAGTGAAAAAAGCCAAACTAAAAAGGCTATATACTATATGATTCCAACTGTATGATATTCTAGAAAAGGGAAAATTAAAGAGTCAATAAAAAAGATCAGTGGTTGCCAGGGGTTGGTGGGGAGGGGTGAACAGATGGAGCACAGAGGACTTTTAGAGCAGTGAGGTATGCATGTGTAGGAGCGGGCGACTTTTATATTATGGAGCATGCTCTCAATTACATTATCTAATCAAATAATAAACAATTCGATTAATAGAACATAATCAAAACTAATCTGAGATATTTACACATTTCACCT